>FLSR01000898.1:796091-848628 GCA_900092035.1 Leuciscus waleckii | reverse complement strand
AGGCCGGTGGCGTGATCGATGAGCATCACCTGCGTGCCGCACCGGTCTCGTATCTCATCTGCCCCTGTAATCAAATGTGTGTGTTTATTGCCACTAGTGTTCATTTCAGCTGGAAATAACTATAGCTAATTGGTCCTGCTGGACAAGTGAGATCACAATGGCATTGAAGAGCCACAGCTCTAAAGTACAAGAGGTATTAAATGAGACCGGCTCTCTGCATGATGAGTGCAGAGAGGATGCCCTCATATGAATATTTCATAAGGATGTGCCAACTCTTGTAAATAAAAATGGAAGAGTTTGACAGTGCACCTTATGCATGTACCCCATTGATCAATATTAGAGCATAGAGCCCAACCGAAATCCACCCACTTAGCTGCATTTGCACAGCCCACAAACACACACACTGGCTGTGGAAATTAATAATTAAAATGCTCATTAAGCTGGTGATTAAAACGAGTAGATAATGGAATACGAGAGCGGGAAAAGAAGAAGTGAAGGATAAGAAAGAGACAAAGGCAATTTATCATGTATAAAGCAAATAAATATTTCTGTTCCGGTAGACTGGTTTATTTACTTGAACAGCCAATGTTTGAAGAGGGGGAGAATGAAGGTAGAAAGAGGAGAAAGGAAGTAGAAAGAGCTGTTTTCCCTTAAGGCACTTTCATTCAATCACATGCACTTTCATTTTCAGAAAGAGCCTCATTTTTGTGGCACCATCTTTATTTATTATTTAAGATTTGGAAATGGTGCCACTATTTATTTGCTGTTGTTGTTGTAGCCACTGTAGTACTCTGCTTCATTTTATAAGCAACCACTTTTCAGGGAAGTAACACTAGAACAGTCTATGTGGCTACATTTTTGCAAAACTCAAAAAACACTTACACAGTTTTCTGACATGGACACTAGTAGCAGTAAAATACCAAATTTTTATCTAAAAAAACAAACAACAACCAATGTAATAAAATGTTAATGGGTGCTTCTCAAATGGAAGGCTGCATCCTAGACTGTGTCCTTAGTAGTCCAGTCCTAGCCGTGTTGTCCTCCTCAGATAAAATGCTAGAATGAGACAGTCTAGTAGTTAATAGAATGTATCCTTTTTTTCTTGATTTACCCCAAAATAATGTGAATGTGAAGTGAAATGTGACAACATGCCCCATAGTACATTGCAACATGTGAGGTACATATTGTAACATGACCATATGACAGCTTAAAATGTTATCTGATCTAATAAAAAAATATATATACAAGACACACTAAAATATTTTATCAATAAAATACAATTATTAACTTTTTTATATAAAATAATGGATTTTTTTAAATAATTAAAATATTTTTTGGAGTTTGACAACGAACACATCGGAAAACACAGCTATACAGCATAGTTCAAAAATTAATAATAATTAATTAATTCTGACCATGGACTCACCATGGTTTCTCATTAGAATTCATAAAAGTATAGAACAGAATTGCATTGAATTGTTCTAATAGGGGCACACTGTAACGCAGTGTTACAACATTCCCCACCTGCACAACCCTGCTAGCGTCTTCTGCTGGTTAGCGAAGCATTAACCCTTTGATGCACAAGCTATGCAAACCCCTTCTAGTGCACAACATAGGTCTAAAAAGACCCTGTAACGCAGTTAGATGTTGTAGGAAGAAGGAGGGGGAACCGGCAAACATTCAAAGACTTTAATAAATAAATAAATAAATAAATACAAAATGAAAGTAAAAGACAGCAGCCCCTCACGGATGACTGTTGTCACATAAAACACAACATAAGTCCAGGCCTGGTCCTCTCTCGATCTTCACTGTCGTTGCTCCTTATCAATCACGCCACCAGCCTCGCGCCGTTCTCTCACGGCCCTCGGGCTCGTCCTGCTCGCCACAGACCCATATTCATTTTTTATATGTTATTTCATGAATGGCTGGGCATTTATTAATTTTTTTCATCTTTTGAAATCACTTTATTTCAGCATTTAATATTCCATGATCTATTCCATGATCTATGAATAATCTAAATATCTTGTTTTCAATGATCACAAATTAATATTTTAATATTTTCTAGATTTTGTGTTACTACATCAAGTTTACACACATGGGTAAAAAATGACCCATCTATGCAAGCGTGATAAAATAAAAGAATAAAGACAACAATTTGTTAAAATAACCATTTTAGCAGTTACTTAGATCAACACATTTACTGTAACACTTGAAATATGTTTTATTTGCCACTTTGTCACATATAACATACACATATAACCAATAATACTGAAATCGAACTGTAGTGTTGTGCAACTATAGTGAATTGTGGTGAATGTGACCGAATGAAAAAACAACTGACAAAATAAAATCACATGAGTACAGCGCCATCTTAAATTGCCATCTCAGTGCTTACATGTCTCACAAATGAAAACTACACGTTAGTGCTCCTTGCACACGGTCCTGGTGCACTCTTCGATTGGCCATCCTGCTGATGTCCTCCTGTTGTCCTCCTGTGGCCGGGTGGTGGCTGCGTTTTGTTTTTTAATAATTTGTTACATTTATATAGCGATTTTCTCTGAACTCAAAATGCTTTACATGGAAGGGGGGAATCTCCTCAACCACCACCAGTGTGCAGCATCCATCTGGATGATGCGATGGCAGCCATATTGCACCAGAACGCCCAGCACACACCAGCTTATTGGTGGAGAGGATTGGTGTGATGAAGCCAATCAGTATATGGGGATGATTAGGAGGCAATGATGGATAGAGGCCAATGGCCAAATTTGGCCAGGATGCTGAGGTTAAACCACTACTCTTTTTTTAAAGGACATCCTGGGATGTTTAATGACCACAGGAAGTCAGGACCTTGGTTTAACGTCTCATCCGAAAGATCCCACATCTTCCCATTGCCTCTGTTATATGGTTTTGAAGGTGGGGCGTGCCCTCCAAGCGCCTCTTCATATGGGGCATGACAAGCTCCTTGACCATGCAGCTCCTTGATGAATAGCCGTAGCACATTGTAGTATTGGATAATTTCTGGTTTCTTAACACTTTTATCATCCACTTTTTTTCATCATGCATGGTGCTCAGGAGGACAGCAGCCTTTCCCTTCTTCGACACATAGCTTACCATGGTCATGTTGCCATTGAATCCAAATTCTGAGCTATGCTTCTCCCTCAATTTGGATGGCTTCATCAAGCCAGGAGGTAAGTCTGGCTTGTTCTAGCGAAGAGTCCACTGACAGACGTAAAGGGTGACCGATATCATTGATTTATGACAACAAATAAAAATGACGTAATATGGAGATGACAATATATGTCATCTCCATATTAGATGGAGATGACATATATATATTGCCCGACAATGACAATATATACTTGTATATATATATATATATATTAACATTCTATTTCAACTTTTATTTTGTTGACCTAGCTAACATTAGATAGAATAGAATATGTCAACAGCAAGCTAATAGTATTGGACATGTTTCTCTTTCTCACTAGTAATGGATTTCAAGGTCAGGGTAACCTTAGCCTAACATTCAAATATTATATCCAGTTGTCTTTCACAAAATATCAATATAAACACTTACATACATGAAATATACTAAAGAAGCCGTGTTGAGTTGTGAAATGTGTGTCAGGTGAATAGTTTCTGTAAAAAATAGTTCAGTAAATATGTTCCTACTTACAAAAATGTACAAATATCAAAGGTTCCTATATAGGTAAATTTTTTCCCATGTGTGTAAATTTGATGTAGAAATACAAAAACTGTGTTTGTTTATAAAGTAAGAAAGGAAAATGAAAAATAATGATTTGTGGAAATCAAAAACAAGATATTTAATAAATACCTGGATTAATAAATGATGAAATAAATTTCTTTCAAAGATTCAGCAAAGAAAAGCTCAGCTATGATTGAAATAACATAGGGAATCAATACGGGTCACTTTAGAACAATTTGTGCATCAAAGGGTTAAAGAACTATCTCAGCTGTTAAGTAACAGATTGGAGATTAAAATATTATCAGATTTGTCTAATTTTAAATAATAAAAAAAAACAGACATGAAAAATGAACATAAGTGAGACATTTACA
Source organism: Leuciscus waleckii (assembly GCA_900092035.1). Lineage (NCBI taxonomy): Eukaryota > Metazoa > Chordata > Actinopteri > Cypriniformes > Leuciscidae > Leuciscus > Leuciscus waleckii. The sequence goes on along the minus strand of FLSR01000898.1, from coordinate 844,551 downwards.
TTTGCTATGGATAAATAAATGTTCAGTGATTTCTTCCAAAAATTTCTACATTTTGGCGCAATATTTTCTCTATATAGTGTTGATATAGCAACTAGTAAATACACAAAGTTTCATCATGCTAGCATGTGTGGATGTATTTAACTAGCCCCGCGTCAGTTTGTGTCCCGCTCACCCCTATATTTCTGACCAACGTTTTCCACTTTTGATGTCATTTCTAGCGAGAAATGACCATTGTAGTAATTAAAGACCCAGAAGGGAAAATCAAGTTTTTAAAGTTGTTTATATGTCTATGTGGTGTTTTTAATATGCGTTAAGCCAAACCATTGCAAATTCAACAAGTCAACACCATTGCTGAGTATTTTGTCCTTAAAACTGCAGTGAAAAAAGACTGCGGTTTTAAGGAGAATTCGGTTTAAAATCGCCAGTGTTTCTGACGTCACAAACTAGGAACCAATCACGTCAATGCGCAGGACGGGCTTTAGCATATCATTAACGGCAAACTAGCAGGGGAGTCTCAAGAGAAGCTAGGTTATCCTAATATACTTTTCTTGTTGATATGAAAAATCAGGTACATTTAGCAATATAGTGGGGAAATTATGTATATGATGCTACGATGTTATGATGAACTATATGCTTTCTCCACTGACGTTCTGAGTAGTTCAATTTTTAGAAGGCAGCTGTCTGACTCTGCGATGGAGAAACGGGAACATGGTTTGTGTAACAGTAGCAACACATTATTAGCTGTTTGATAACGTAGTCAAGCCAAAGGTTAATTATATTAATGACCGTTAAGTGTCCAACGTTGTAAAGAGTAGTTTTATGTAGCTACATAAAACGCATTACCATTCTGATACATCGATTTGTAGACGAGCCCGTATGAGTGAGTGGAGGCGGGCCTTATTTGCATCTTCATGGATCCACATATACGAAATAAAGCAAGGGTGTAGTTACATTCAAGCTATTTTAAGGCATTAATAAAAAAATTAGAGGAAAAAACTTTTAAATATGTAATTTTGGTGATCAAAGATGAGTTTAAAGGGATAAAATTATTAACTACATGGGGACTTTAAATATTTGCTAAGTTATCACCAAAGCTCCCTCTATTTTGCCGTAGATCATTAAACCGTTATGCTGCCTCAGAAGCAATTTCATGAGGTACCTTCGTGCGCAAACGGTGCCTGCAGCGTCATTCAGTCCTTCAGACTGACGGCAGAGGGTCTGGACTCCATTGCAGCTTTCATTGGTCAAGGACCAACATGTAAATCAACCAATCACAGTTTGTTTTGCTCCACGTCATGTTTGGGGGCATGAAAAGTTAAAGTCCATACGATCATGGACAGGCATGCATCTAATAAATTATTGATTCAACTGAGTTCTTCTTTCATTAGGGCAGTGGTTCTCAAAGTGTGTGGGGTACATAATGCATCAGACATTCAGCCAACAGTCCATGGGTGTGACATCTGAGGCTGAGACTACACTTGATGCATCCGCAAAGTGGGCGCTTAGGAGCACCCTTCTGAAACCTAAAATGACAAATGGGACACCCGCAAGTGCACGTGAAGTGTGCCATTTGGCACAGGGCCTATCTGTTTTGGATAAAACTGAACGTGCTTTTAGCACCAAGCAATAGACATTTCGCTTTGAAAATGCAAGAACAATGGAAAATCATAATGCAAAAATGTCGCCACAGTCTTGTTTCCCAATGAGCCTGGGTTGATGGAGGCTTGTAGGAGCACCACATTTAAAGTATTTATGTATATGCAATAATGATTACAGAGAGAGAGAGAGAGAGAGAGAGAGAGAGAGAGAGAGAGAGAGAGAGAGAGAGAGAAATGCATGACTCATTTGACAAGAACGCATGAGGATTAATTTTAATCAAGTCACATGTTGAGTGTTCATTAGTGTCACACCCAGTTTGTGATATCACACTCTTCTCTTGGACTCGTTGGACTCATTGGAAAAACAGCTATTGATTTTGGCCCATTTGTCTTCATGGCAAACCTTTGGTTTTCTTCGAAATATGACACTATACTGAAGAACTGTCTCTTTCTTATGAGGATTACATTTGATATTTGTATGAATGTTTCAACAGTTTTTGTTCAAACAATTCAATTTAACATTGGACCCTACTGACTTCAAAATTGTCTTTAAAATATCTAAGTTGCTGACTTAAATTATTAAGTACAATCAACTTGGATGTTTAAGGCAGCAACTTTATAAATATATAATTAGTGCTAATCGTGATTAATCACATCTAACATAAAAGTCTTTGTTTACATTATATATGTGTGTATCACACACATATATTATACATATATATATATGTGTGTGTGTGTGTGTGTGTGTCTGTGTCCATCCATTGATAGTCTAATACACAACTACCACTCTCAAGCCCCAGAAAGGTACAGTAGTAAAGACATCATAAAAGTAATCCAAATTAATCCAGTGGTTTAACCTCAATTTTATGAAGCGACACAATTGCTTTGCGCAAAATAAGCACAATTTACCACTTTATTAACAAAATATTAAACTCCAACATAAAACAGGTTAAACCACTGGAGTCACATGGATTACTTTAATGATCTCTTGACTACCTTTCTGGGGGGCTTGAAAGTGGTAGTTGCATAGATTGTCAATGGAGGGACAGAAAGCTCTCAGATTTCATTAAGAAGATCTTTATTTGTGTTCTGAAGATGAATGAAAGTCTTACGCATTTGGAACGACATGAGGGCGAGTAATTAATGACAGAATTTTCCTTTTTATGTGAACTCACACTTGATTAAAACTAAATCCATAATGATAAATGATAATGAAAAATGAAAAAGAATCCTTTAAGGTTCTACAACCTTTTAAGGGCGGCATTGTCACCACTTTATTTTTGCTAATCGTATAATATTTCTGCTTATTTTTTATTATCTGATGCATCATATCGTTTCTGGAATTTTTGTTGATGGCATGTTACATTTTGATTGTGAAGATATGGGATCTTGCAAGTGTGTTATATTTACTGTACTGTACATGTATTTATGGTCCACTCCTTTGTGTCTTTTTTATTCAATCAAACATTTGAGAGTAAAACTAATATTTTGTAATTAAAAAAATTCAAAGATTGCAAAAAAGTCTTCTCAAGGCTCAAAAATAAAGAAGTTGATAACAAAATTATTTGCAGTGCATGTCTAAATCTTTTGCTTGCAAGTTGAAAAGTTTTGCTTGCGAAATGAAGCTGTGTCTCAATGGGCGGTCTCTACCAACCAGATGAAAGGCCCTTTTCTATTGGTCACCCTGGATCGAAGTGACAGGTTGACCACGCCCACTACGTTTTCCCGCTGCTGCCGCTCGCGCAGTGTGTCTGAGAGAAGAGCGAACTTTTAACATGGCGAGCAACAGGTCCTTTACTGTAACACAATTATTGTATTATACAATAACACAATTATAGTTATTGTATTGTAACACAAATTGAGTACATGTCATTCCCCATAGCTTAGGAAGAGTTTCAAAGATTAGACGAAATTGTATTGTTTACAAAAATTTATTCATACAAATCTTACAACACAGTTTTTTTTCTTTTTTTCTTTTTTTTTCTTACATATATAATGGTGACCTTGTGTGGCTCCCATGTGTTATATTGTACTAATGATCAACACAAGACACAGAGATTTATCTTAACATTTAAGTAAGGCTTTGGGCACTATCAGTCTCTGCACACAAAATGCGTTTCAAGGTTGAGAATGTTTAATGAATGCTGTACAGATAACTACAACACACTATGCATAAAGAAGTTCAATCGAAAAAAATGGAAAGGCAGGGCCAGGTGGCATTTTAACAAATTATGTTATGTGAGAAATAGGAGGTGTGTGAGCAGATGATTGCAGCATTTGGAGGGCCACTAATATGCCATCTGAAATTGGTGGCCATTATAAAGATGAAGCAAAGCACCCAAGCCGCTTAGCTGTCTCCTGTGTCACAAAGCCTGCAGGAGAATGCAGAATTAAACACAGATTGGTTTCACATGTTTGCACATACTAACATGCATATGCAAACAAACATGTACATATCACTGACAAGCTTAAGCATATATAACGTTGTCAAAAAACTTGCAGAATCAGAGTAAATTATGCAAGTTGGTTTTACCTCAAACCGTTGCACCATTCATTTGACCTTTGGGGAAATTCTTTGTCTTGCATGCATAGAGGGATCATTACAGAATACCTCTTTATGTCATACCCAACAAGCTCCTATACAGCTGTGCAATTACTGATATTTATAACCACATACATGGATGTGACAGAAAATGGTAACTCTGAACTTCAAAATGCAGAGACGCATATCTCCATTGATTAACAGCTTTATGGACAAATGACAGACATTTGACACTGATATGAGAAGAGTGCAATATGAGAAAGATAGAAAACTGAGAAAACAGAACAAAGAAAAGAATGAAATTCTATGAAATTTTTAAATACCATATATACACTACCTTTCAAAAGTTTGGGGTCAGTAGTTTTTTTTTTTTACTTTTATACAACATTAAGACATTACATTTATCAAAAGTGATAGTAAAGACATTTATATTGTCAAAAGATTCATATTTCAAATAAATGCTATCTATCAAAGAATCCTGGAAAAAGCATTCCTCAAAAATATGAAGCAGCACAACATTGTTTCAACATTGATTCTTGAGCAGCAAATCATCATATCATTTCTGAAGGATCATGTGACACCGAAGACTGGAGTAAGGATGCTGAAAATTCAGCTTTGCATCACAGGAATAAATTATATTTTCAAATATGTTCAAATAGAAAACAGTTATATTAATTTGTAATAATATTTCACAATATTACTGTTTATTTTCTGTATTTTTAATCACATAAATGCAGCCTTTGTGAGCATAGAAGACTTCTTTCAAAAACATGAACAAATCTTACCGAACCCAGACTTTTGAAGGTAGTGAAGTCTGAACCACTGGAATCAATTCTAACGCACATGACACACACATTCATAGACAGGGACTTCAATTCCTTTTGTGAGATTTCAAAAGGGAACAGATGCATGCTCAGTGAAAAGCAGGAAGGACTGGACAGTGTTTAAAAAAGAGTGTTTGAAGATGCAGATTTAATTTAAGTTTATAAGCACAGGAAAGAGCTCATTTTTTTCAGAGACATCTATAGAAGTTAAGGTATTAATAATATTTGAAAGGTGTGTGCAAGAAAGGAAACCGTGTTGAACGGCTTGTGAGATTTTTAGCCATAGATGACAGTGGGAAGAACTTGACGTGAGTAAAAGAGCGTGGAAGGGACGGAGGCATTCCTCACCGAGCCGTAGAAACTCACCGGGAATTCAGGAGGAAACTGTCTCAGCCAATCCAACAAAAATGCCTCAATCTCATCCCCATCCGGGAGCTCACCAAAGTATATGTCTTGTAGCAAATCTATATCGTCAGGGCTGTTGTAAATAAAAAAAACTTCTTTCTTAATTTCAGGAGTGAAAGAAGGAAGGTATCATTCAATGTAATGATTGTCTTTGAGACTATTTATTTACTCATATTCAGGCTGATGTATTTAATAGACAAAGTATCGAAGCAAGCATGAATTAATAAACAAACAAACAAATTGTTATTTTGTTCAAACTAAACGACTGGTCCACAAGGCATTATCAGGTGCTTCAGTACAAAAGAAAAACAATATTATTATCAAAATATTCGTTTTAATGTCTTTACTTCATACATAAATACATGTTTATAAAGGACACAGGTGCGATCCTATGATCATGTTAGTCTTAGTGATGACTAAGTTGCTACAAGAGCTGTACATGTACATGATAGTTAGAGACGAATTTGAAAAAAGCTACAAATAGGCGAGCCGCCGTCCTTTGCTTCTATATCTCTGTCTATACCTTTTGCCCAGGACCGTGGCCAGATACTTCTTTACGGCCATTTGCTTCCGGTAGCGACTGTAGCTGTCCGTGAAAACCCCGTCGCGTGACGCTTTGAGAGCGGCTCATTGTCGTCATCTATTGTGGTCCTTCCTCTGTATAAGAGAAAAAGAACAAAGCGTTCTAGAACCCAGGATATTACATTAACACTTGACACTGACTTAGTGAAAAAAAGTCACATTTGTTTGGATTTAAAGGGATAGATCACCCAAAAATGAACATTGTGTCATCATTTACTCACCCTTACGTTGTTTCAAACCTGTATGAACTTCTTTCTTTTGCTGAACACAAAAGAAGATATTTTGAAGAGTGACGGTAAGTAAACAGTTTAACTTCTAAAGTATTTTTTCCATACTAAATGGTGCCCCACAATAGTTTAGAGGCAAACATCTTCAAAATATCTTCTTTTGTGTTCAGCAGAAGAAAGAAATTCATACAGGTTTGGAACAACTTGAGGGTGAGTAAATGATGACACAATGTTCATTTTTGGGTGAACTATCCCTTTAAGTGTGCAAATATTCATTTAAATAAATAAATCATAATCTATTTGTTGCAAAAACTTTGTTTCATTTAGTAAATAAGTTGTATATGCTTTTGTATATAAAAACTTTTATAATATATATAAAAAATAATAAGTTTTGTTTAAAAAAAAGTGACAATGGGCAGTTCACACAGGGTTCGTTATCCTAGCTAACACAGAATATGTTCTAAGAACTTATTTTTCTGTGGAATCATTTAAGGGAACATTCCATTTTATCATTCTACAAATATTTTGTTATCGTAAGCTACTTTTGAATGTTCTCTGAACATTCTGAACCAATTAGTAGGCTAACATTTAAAAAAAATGTTACACGAACATCCAACTAAAATGTTTCGTGGGGGAAAAAAGTTGTATAAACAGTGTATAATTTTAGTTCTAATGTTTTAAGAACATTATTTAAGTCCAGAAAACTTTACTGAAACGTTACTGTCACTGAAGAACGAACGGAACGCGTCCTGTGGGAACGCCCTCTTATTCTTCCACAAATCTAATGAATGTTGATAACTGGATACATAGTAATAACATTAATTAGGCATAGCAACTAACCCTAAACCAAATTAGCGATATTTATTTTTAGAGAGAGCAAGATAGGTGGAGAGAAAGGAACTGTTCTTACCCCACGCGTTTTTCCATCAGTGTATGCAGGTATTTCCGCGCTGATAAATGAGCAAGCGCTTTCCTGTAGGCTTTATTAAACATCCCGTCAGCATGCCTTTCCAATCTGCGTGACAAAATATGATTGTACAACGACGTTTCAGTGAAGGTTTAAAAACAGGTCATCCTTATAGCTTCAATATTCCCAAATTATAGCACTCGTAACATCCTCAGACCGGCCGCTGAGAAACATTTTTTTATTAGGCTATTCTATTTGCAATTCAACTCGACACAACTGAAACAAGCAAAAGCCTCGAATGTCTTTGCAACTAGAACAATCACAGTAATAAACAAACATAACTAGCCAAAATATCCCGTTTTGGGAATGTCTAGAAAAAAGAATGGAGTCCGGGTTATGGAAAAGTATAATCACCTCATCGAGGGAGGACTATATAACGTGTATGCGTCTTCAGTGACTGAAGGAGAGCTTCGAATAGTGATCTGGTCACTGTCAAAGGTTAGATCCGTTAATCCCTTGCCCTCCTCGTCAAATCCTGCAGTCTCCATTCTGTAAGACATAAAGTCATTTCATTCTCAAGTAATTATTGTGAAGTATAAGGCCACTCTGCACTTTCAAGACTTATGCTCTAAATATTTAAGTAGCCTATAGCTATTTAAATTAATACTAGCCTATATAGTCTATAACCTTTAATAACAAGATAGGAGATATTTCTGTAAAACTGCTAATTAATAGGCTATCAGTGCTATATTTTTTTTCTTGCTTGTATTGTGAAATCCGCCATAAGTCGGAAAAGATCAAAAGATTATAGTCGTGTCTTTTAGAATTATTTGCAATCATATACAAATCAAAAGGAAAACTGAGTATAGCCTAATACATTCTAAGCGCGTCACACTTTTGCCTTTTTATTAAATCGTCCGCGAAAAAAGAAGCACATGCAAATGATGAAACTTGTACAAGCCTAGGCTACTTATTTAAAATGGTTCGCATCCCATGCAAAGAGCCTTTCATTTCATTTTTTCATTTTGTGTAGAACATTTTAATAATCTGAAGAACCTTTTTAGACTATAAAGGAACTTTTGTGCATTGAAATGGTTCCATGGACGTTAAAGGTTCTTCGTGGAACAATGCCAATAAAAAACGTTTATTTTCAAGAGTGTATATAGCCAACAAAACATGATCTGTTGAAAATGTGTGACACTTGTCAATAAAACGTGAATCTACGGTTTTTTTAAACAGCCTTAGTAGCCAAAAATCCTGTTTCGCCGTCCAGCTGCACATCCGAAATCCACAAGATCATCGAGATCTCCGCGCGTTCGCTGAGACAGATGTGCAGTTTCCGTACCTGATGTTCGGATGGTTCAGAGGCGAACACACGTTGCATTGGACGAGGAGCCCGTAGATAAGGAGGGCAAGAGTCGTTTTGCTGCTCGTCATCATTCTGTAGAATAAAGATATAAATTAGTAGTAATAGGCTAGATCTTAATCGATTAGAACCATCGTCTCTAACCGCATACAGAGAGGTCTTTAAAACTTTCAGTCTTTGAAGGTCAAAATGTTCTCGCTCCATTCTCTTCTTCTGTTACAGTATCAGGTGGCTCTGATAGCTCGCTGACTTAATTTTTTTTAAAGATAATGCTTCAAATGTTCCAACAGATGCAAGCTCAAAACAACCCACTTTTATCTCAAACTGAATTATTTCACACAGAATAGCCTAGAATCCCACAAGTTCACGTTCCTTTCAGAAGTGGTTCACATACCTACGGCTGCTGTCCGGTGGAGGCTGCAACCAAGAATGAGATGAAAATCTCAAGCTCGCTCTAAGACTCTCTCCTAGGCTGCTCTTTAAACTTTTATACGCGTCACTCTGTTATCCTTATGAGCACAGCGTAGATCCTATTTTTTTGCCCCTCAGATCTCCATATAATGTCAGTCGAACGGATCTGAAACGACTATCATTTGTCTTCATCTCTCATTATATTATCGCGAGTTTTATTCCCCCTGCCCTTTCTTCTGGACCCTTTTCACTCCTCACTTTAGAGATCTTGTCGACGTCATCCTCCCTTACTATGGAGAGATGGAAAGATCACTGTACTTTTCCTTTCTCCATATATGGAGGAAGGGAAAGTACAGTGATCTCCACACAGGACCCATTTTATGAAATTATAAAAAATATTTACAATAGTATTTGCTGCTTCATTTGAGTTAGTAAATATTTCCGTAGTAGCTTTATCTTTCTTAATTAGCATATTCAAGACATACTGTATGTAGTACATAACAATTATTTCTTCAAACAAATAAAATCATTTAATAATAATCAAACATTTATAGGTTTATTTTTAATTCCATTTAGTTTAATTTTAATAAAATTTTTCATTTTAGTGCACATTAAACATTTGATTCAAAAGGTGTTAAAAATCATATAGGCTTCATGATTTAATACCATGAAGTCAAAATGGACAATTTTTAATTTATTTATTTTTTATGGAAAACTGCTGTAATTTTGTATTATAAATGATTTATCCGTGTACATCATTATTATTGTTTTTTAATACATGTGTCCTCGTAGTCTTTAATTACAAATAACTTCCTCTCCCTCTTGCATTGACATCTCTTCTCTCTACTGGCACGAGGGCAGGGCAACCTGTCACTCACATGAGACTGACTAATAGCAAACCACAACCATCCATCCAGTTCCCCATAGACAAAATCAAATCCCATCCTACATTTGTTGTTGTTTGTGCAGCCGTTTTTGATATATACGTCACAATAGAGAAAAATGACAATAGGGAAGATGTCATGGTGACTTTAGATCGAAGAATCTGTTTTGCAAAAGCATCTTAACTTAAAGGGATAGTTCACCCAAAAATGAAAATTAGCCCATTATTTACTCACCCTGAAGCAATCCTAGGTGTATATGACATTCTTCTTTCAGACAAATTCAATCGGAGTTATATCAAAAAATGTCCTGGCCTAAGCCTGATAATGGGAGTGAATGGCTGTTTGACTTTAGAAGTCCATTAAAGCGCATCTATTCATGATTAAAGTGTTTGAAACTGCTCTGCGGGGGTTAATAAAGGCCTTCTGAAGTGAAGCGTTTGTGTAAGAAAAATATCCATGTTTAAAACTTTATCGACTAAAATAATAGCTTCTGGCAGACGGCCGTACGCATCGATTTACGCCACAAGAGTAACCCTTGAACTTGACGCACAACGTAATGACGGCAATTGACGCCTCTCGCGGTTCAAACAAAGAGGGCTGGGTAACCGTGTTCGTCATTACGTTGTGCGTCAACCCCCGCAGAGCTGTTTCAAGCCCTTTTACATAAATTACTGCGCATACTTCAAAAACGCGAACCCGTGAGAACGCTGATGGCGTGCACATGCATATTACAAGTTCAGTCTATAGGTATGTGCGTTTGAATATATGTGCGCAGGCGTGTAGTCCTTCCCTACAAACCAACTCACAACAAACTACTTGTCTGGCCTTAAAATTTATAATACAGAATTTGTATTGCTTCCGCGTAGCCACGCAAACCGGAATTATCCCGACAACGTTTTATCTGTACAGAGATAAAGGGAAGGGAAGGAGGCCTTCACAAGGGAGAGACTAGTTGACACTTCAGGACTGTGTTGTCGTCGCGTCCATCAGATCTGGATACGCCCTGGATCCGGTGGACTGCGGTAAACCTCGGGATAAACAGATAGACTTATATTAGCATAGACGCCATTCTTCTTCTTTGATGTAACGAGTACATCAGGATTTATGGGAAGTGTTCCCGGTTCCGGCTGACCTAATCTATGCAGCCTAACATTGAATTATAGAAGTCTATAATGTGTTATGTGTATGCTAGGTTAAAGCATGTGTTTTTAGTCTAGCTTTGAACTGACAGAGTGTGTGTGCTTCCCGGACAATGTTAGGAAGATTGTTCCAAAGTTTTGGTGCTAAATAGGAAAAGGATATACCGCCAGCAGTCGATTTTGATATTCTAGGTTTATCAACTGGCCGGAATTTTGAGATCGCAATAGACGTGAAGGACTATAATGCGTTAAGAGCTCGCTCAAGTACTGCGGAGCTAAACCATTTAGTGCTTTGTAAGTAGTCAGCAATATTTTAAAATGTATATGATGTTTAATAGGGAGCCAATGCAGTGTTGACAGAACAGGGCTAATATGGTCATACTTCCTGGTTCTGGTAAGAACTCGAGCTGCTGCGTTTTGGACCAACTGTAATTTGTTTATTAAGCGTGCAGGGCAACCACCCAGTAGAGCATTACAATAATCTAGCCTTGATGTCATGAATGCATGAACTAATTGTTCCGCATTTGTCAATGAGAGCATATGACTAATTTAGATATATTTTTAAGATGGAAAAATGCGGTTTTATAGATTCTAGACACGTGACTTTCAAATGAGAGATTGGTTTCTAGAGCACACAGAGGTTCCTAACCGACGACGAAGACTTTACAGAGCAGCCATCAAGTGTTAGACAGTATTCTTGGTTATTACGCGAGGAAGTTTTTTGTCCAATAATTAGAATCTCTGTTTTTTCAGAATTACGCAGTAGGAAATTACTAGTCATCAAATTTTTTATATCAGCGGTGCATTCCGTCAATTTTGTGAATTGGTAAGTTTCGTCAGGGCGTGAAGAAATATAGAGCTGCGTATCATCAGCATAACAGTGAAAACTATGCCATGCTTCCTAATGATATCTCCCAAGGGTAGCATGTACAGAGTGAAAAGCAACGGTCCTAGTACTGAGCCTTGTGGTACGCCATACTGAACTTGTGATCGATGAGACATCTCTTCATTTACTGCTACAAACTGATAACAGTCAGATAAGTATGATTTAAACCATGCTAATGCAATTGCACTAATGCCAACATAATTTTCGAGGCTATTTAAAAGAATGTTGTGGTCAATAGTATCAAATGCAGCACTAAGATTGAGAAACACTAATAGCGAGATACAACCACGATTGGATGATAAGAGCAAATCATTTGTAACTAATGAGAGAGTCTCAGTACTATGGTACGGTCTAAATCCTGACTGAATATCCTCGCAGATATCATTTCTTTCTAAAAAGCAACATAGTTGCGGGTTGTTCTATTTTGATTAGGTTTATTTCAAGTACAAAGCATTCTGATATATTTAGGTTTATTTTGGACTTTTATTTGCTTTTTTGTTTGCAAGAGCTGCAACACCGTCACTTCAGAACCGAGGCCAGGGCCGGTGTGAGCAATAAGACAGACTTGTGCCAAAATGTACGAGTGAGTCAAGATTCAAAACCTCTTTCCCTCCCATTTTCATGAACCCTTCATAGAGAGGAGGGACACACTTCTGATGGACAATTAAATATGTCATTGTTACCAGCTCCATCCAGGGGCTTCTGTCACTAGACCATTTTTACTGGGGGACGAGTCCCAGTGAAATACCACTGATAAATCCTTATGTGTCTTTCAGCAATCATGTAATGAGTTTTTTATAAACTGGTCAGATTTGCGAAGGAATCACTCTCATCTAATCTGTTTGTAAAATTGTTTACGATTCTGTTTCATTAGGACAGCTCACCCACATGCTGAACCATTTGAAGCAGTTTCTTTCACTGAAATAGTATGTGAATTACAGTAATTTATAATTGTGTACTGTACTTGTATATAGGGAGGTATAAAAGGGTTAGTTAGGCCAAAAATGAAAATTCTGTCATAAGACTTTTATTCATCTTCGGAACACAAATGAAGATATTTTTGATGAAATCTGAGAGCTTTCTGTCCCTCTATTGACAGCTACGCAACTGAAACTTTGACACTTCAAAAAGTTCATAAAAAGATCATAAAACTAATCCATATGAATTAAGCGCTTTAGTCCAAATCTTCTAAAGAGACTCAATCTCCCTTTAAAAGTCATTTTAATTCTAACTTCTTGGATATTTTAATGTAATTGGAAAAATTGTCAGATGGTCCACTTTTATGAATACTGTGATATTGCGTCAAAGCATTCTTGGCTATAAATATGCAGCTATAATAAGCATTGTCGGTTGTGAGTGAATGTTTCACGTTGATATGCAATAGTTGCATATTGTTAAAACTAATTGTGGTTTTAATATTTGTAAGACTGTCGAGTCTATTGAAAAAGGGAAAAGGAAATCGAATGTCTGACGATGGTAGATCCTGGAAACTGCAGAGAAATCCCATAAAAGAATTATGCTTATGCACACACACTAATATATATTTAATTAGAGTTGATTGGTATACTGCGTCAAGTAGTGTCAGTCATAACCTATCCAGTTTTGTCCTGTGCAATAACCTGTTTGCTTTTATGGCTCATTTGAACATATGTCTCTGTTTACCTTAATTAGTAACATAATATGCTTGTGTCTGTCCTTTATGAGGTAAATATGACATTTATTATATCCATGAGGAAGTGTGCATAACATACTCAACCTGAGTGCAACTTAAGCAAATAGTGGGGTAATATCATTGTTCAAATTAAAAGGATATTTGGATTCTTCATGCTCATTAGACCATTAATCTCTTTCTTATGTGTTTATATACTGTATATACTGTATGTATACTCGCTAAAGTGAGACTTCAGATGACTCTGAAAGAATCATGAGACATAGTGCTGAGTAACAATACACCAGTCTTGGCAGCAGGTCGTAAATGGAGGCCAGCTAGTGCAGTGGAGGAGGCGATAGCAGCAAGCAAACATGTGGACATTGTGGGGCATGTTCGGCAAGGGAGAGGAGGCCTTGGATTAACAACGAGACGTCCAGAGTGGAACAAATCCATAGCAACAAAGCTGAGGAAGATGGTGGTGGAGGAAACACATAGACAGGAGAAAGCAGCAAGGTGGGCTAAGGCAGTCTCCTGTGGTAAACAAGGACAGGTGGGATAGGGTAGAGAAAACATCATTCCAACACCAACTAATCTCCATCAGTGGTTGGGTGAAGATGCAGGGTGTGCTCTCTGCTCCAGCCCAGCTTCGCTCAAGCACATACTGACAGGGTGATAAGTCAGCCTCACCCGGGGTCGTTACACGTGGCGTCATGACCAAGTCCTTAATAATAAACCAGATGGAACTGGATAATATGCTGATTGTTCCAATCCAATCTGACTCCTGACCTATAATGCTGCTTGACTCATAATCATACACTGTTCGTTCATTGGCCAGAGAGAACTGGCCCCCCCAACTGAGCCTGGGTTCTCCCAAGGCTTTTTTCTCCATTCTGTCACCTGATGGAGTTTTGATTCCTTGCCACTGCCGCCTTTTTTGCCCTTTTTCACCTCTGTTGCCATTGGCTTTTGGCTTGCTTAGTTGGGGACATTTAATTTCATATTCAACAATATTATTGATTTGCCTGCATTGACACCATTACATGAGAACTGAACTGAGCTGGACGATGACATCAAGGTTTTCTCCAGAGCGGCTGTATATATAAATGAACTAAATGAATAACTTTTTTACAACAAAAATGAAACATCACTGAATTTACTTAAGCTGGACTGTGACGCTATTTTCTTCTGGAACAAACTTTGTTGCATTATTTTCCTGTTATCTCTGTAAAGCTGCTTTGAAACAATCTATTGCAAAAAGCGCTATATAAATAAATGCGACTTGATTTGACAGAGGCCAATGGACAAATTTGACCAGGGTTAAACCCCTACTCTTTTTCTAAAGGACATCCTGGGATTTTTAATGACCACAGAGAGTCAGGACCTCAGTTTTACATCTCATCCGAAGGACGGTGCTTTTTGACAGTATAGGGTCCCCATTACTATACTGGAGTGTTACAGTCCACAGGGTGAGCACCCCCTGCTGGCCTCACTAACACCTCCACCAGCAGTAACTTAGTTTTCTCAGGAGGTATCCCATCCAGGTACTGACCAGGCTCAACTCTGCTTAGTTCAGTGGGCAACCAGTCTTGAGCTACAGGGTGATAAGAGCCTTGCCCCCACCGTTGAGGAAAAACTTATTACCATCAATTCTTTACCACCAGCGAGTGACTCCCTGTTGGTTCCTGTGACACCAGTTATCACTGTTGAGCCCTCTGGAGATGAGATGGGCTCATTCACAAAACATCAGTGAAAGAGGGTGCCCACCTGATGACGTACATACCCTCCCTTTTTTATTGACATTCCTGTCTCCCATAATTCCAATCATATCCTGCAACATCAAAGTACCTGCAAATTTCAGACCAAGGATTTAATTGGTACATGCTCGCACATAAAGGATGTTTACATCTCATCCTGTTTAAAAACTGATTATTTGAGTGTGCTGTATGCAGATTAAACTGAATATACTAGTTGTGAGTTGGGTTTTTATGTGTGTTTTTAGTAATTGTTGGTTTGGTGTGTTTGCTCATTGTTACAATCAGACAGCAAAAGTTCAGTGACATTTTTATTTGTGCATGGTAGAAAGGAAATACAGATACTGACATAATGACATACAATAAATATGGAAAATTGAACTACATGGTTGCAAAACAATTTATAATGGTGATTTTAGGGTGACGTGTATTTGGGTGTCTGTGTACAGGTAGCAGGAGTTTGATTAGAATAGATTTACATTAGTGTCAACTTTGTTGTCATTGTGCAGATTACAATTATAGAAACAGTGAAAGACAGCGTCTTTTATGTTTAGTTGGTGAATAGCATAGGCTACTATTACATAGTAGCGATAACGTTAAGCGCACCAGAATAAAATATAAGATTCAGAAGTAAACGGTGTAGCTGACTTACAGATTCAGTTTACATCCACAAATGAATAAGCGCGACGATTCAGGGAGCAGGATACACAGAGAGAAAGCGCTACGCTTGAGCAAACAGTTTGTGAATAGGCTACTACAAATGATGACTGGGGGATTTTACCTCTTTTTCGGGCCAATCTATCAGTAAGTTAATTTATTCTAATGTACATGAATCTTGAAAGTACTGAAGTACCAGTACTCAGTGTTGTAGATGAGCTTATACAGTAAATGTGTTGAATGTTTAGCATTATGTTTATCTTTGAGTATACATTAGTTATGAAAGCTAGCGCATTCAAATAATTCAGAACTCCATTGCTCTTTTAAATAGATTGTTAAAAGCCAAAAGGGGGCAGCAAAGTAGAAGTAAAAAAATATATAATTTGCTAAGCATGTTTTGTCATGTGTAACTCTGCTCTGAAGCGCTTGCCCAAGGATGAGCTAGATTTAAAGGGATGGTTCAGAGTAAAATCAACCTAGGCTCCTTTGCACCATGACCTCGAGCCAAACACGAGCTCCCCACAGGAGCCTTTTTTCCCCCTGGTCGAACATTATTGAAGTTAGAGCTTATTTAGAAATATCAGCCGAATGGCTTAGTGCAGGCGCTAACGGATCCAATGATGTATCTCATAAATTACCCCACTAATAATGCTCAGAATGGTACCAAACTTATAGAGTAGTACAAATAGGTTCTCATAAAATGAGGCATTGGAAAGTTTGTAAGTACATCAGGAGTTTATTTAAATAACACTTGCCTGACGGCTCATGCTACCGCTAACCCGAATGTCGAGGTCACTTCAGTGATTTGTGAAAAGCACGTAAAATCCTGGCAGAAAGCGATGCAGAAGGATGTAGTGTAACAACAAATTATAATTTTTTTTCCGAAGTGTTGACAACTTTTAACTAATAATTATGGCAAACTGGTACACCAACAAAATATTAGTGCATTCCTGGAAATGGGCGTCGTTACACTACATCCTTATGATCGCTTTCTGCCAGGACTTTTACGTGCTTTTCCCAAACCACTTAAGTGACCTCGACTTTGCAACAACAACAACTTGGTGCTTCTGAGTCAAATGGTGTTGACTAATAAGTCAAAAGTAAAAAATGTAGACAATTCAACCACATATCACTTCAATTAAAACATTAATTTGGTCCTAAGAATATGGCTGCATTTGGCAGGGGGTTTACAAGACCTCTGATCTGTTCAATGATTGATGGCAACCAAAGATGGGATGTTATTGAAGCAGATGGGTAACCAAGCTGGCAGAGTTTCACCCAAATCCTCGTTCATGCTTTCATCTCTAAGGTAAACTGGCTTATCATGTTCATCATTCATCTGTTAGTGAGGTTTTTTGCAATTCATGTTTTTAGTTCTTTGTGTGTAAAGGTCATTGATTGGTATTGGAGTTTCCACTAGAGAGCAGTTGAGTGTGATTTTTTTTTTTCTCAATTGAATTGTTATTGAACTCCATTGAACTATTGAATAGTTCACCGATAAATGAAAATTTACCCTCATGTTGTTACAAATCTGAATGCATTTCTTTCTTCTGCAGAAGATGGGAGGGACAAACCTACATATTTCCAAAATTAACAAGTTTGTGGTTTGTCTGAACAATATATCAACTAAATTTGACTCTAATGTTTGGTCAAGAAAAACTAGTTAACAAAATAAACTGTTAAAGCATTGGGAAGGTTTGACATACTCTGACATACATTTACTTATAGTTTCAGGATTCAAAACAGGAAAACCATTATGATTTCATTTGCAGGGTGAAAAGTGTTGCAACTTTCCCTAAAGAGACAACTACTGTAGGTATGTAATTCCTAGATAATTTGGCCGGCTTTGGGTTCACCTGATCCCGATCAAATTGTATGGGTTATTCTTCAATTGAAATGAGACAGAATCCATAAGAAAAATGATTGCTATGTAAAGTCAAGTCAATTTATTTTGTATAGCACGTTTTCACAATACATGTACAATTCAATGCAGCTTTACAAAAAAAACATTACGTTAATGTTTATAATATTTTTATGCCTTTGTCACATTTATCAGATTAGAGCAATGATACAAGCAATATTTTTGTTCAAAATGCTATATTCAGTAAAATGTACGCTTCAGGACATTTTTATATGAAGTCATTTTCAGGAAATAGGCTAGACATGAAATGGTTAGAAATTTAGCAAAATCTATGAAAATTAATAAGAATGAATTAACTCAGTATCATGCACTTCTACTTCTCATGCATCAACTAGATCAGTTGGACAAATAGCGAAATCATTAAAGGTAGGTTGGTTGACTAGGCATATCACCTCTGGGTTTTTATTTTATATTTAAAAGATGAATATGGTCTAAACAGCCATTTGCATTTTGATTGAAGGATAGGGGTCATAGTCCTTGATCTCAAAATCCTCCGCAGTGAAGTCATTAATTTGTTCAACTTTGCGTTTGATAATGAGTTTGGGGAACGGACGTGGCTCTCGCTGAATCTGTGGGTACAGGACATGTTAGAAACACTTTTTAAACTGTAGATAAGTACACACACCATTATGTCACGATTTCCCCTGTGTCTTGTGTGTTCTAGGACTTTTATTATGAAATCTATTTTATGGTTTCAATGTTCCCTTTGTTCACTTCTGTTGTTCGTTCCTGTTTGCCTTTGTTTCTATAGTTACCCTTGTTTGTTTCCATGGCACTTTATTACCCACACCTGTTCCTTGTTAGGCTTTTGTTACCCAGTGTATACATATACCCCTGTGTTTCAGTTGCCTTTTGTTGGTCGTTGTCTTTACATACATGTTTATAAAGCTGTTGTGTTTCTGTTCCACCATTTGGATTATTATGGCTTATCTTTGTTTAAATGTTTGTTTAATAAACTATTGCTGCAAACAGATCCTCACCTCTCCTTTTCCCTACACAACCGTAACAAATATGTTCATAATATATAGGAATATTGATATTGGAATTTATTTGTACAGTTATTGATGGGTGAAGGTGAAATAATTTAACAATGAAAGTTTAATCAAAACATACGAACAGACATCCAAATGGCTATTAAAGATACTAAAGATAAGTAGATCCCCAGAAGTAACTTCCTACAGTTATTTCTTGTTTATCATCAATCTCTTACATGGACTAAGAATTTCCCTCCCTTTCCAATATCTATATGCCCTAATGTTTTAAGAAATGAGAGAGGAAAAAACAACACACAATACACTTTTTAATGGGGTGTACTTTGGCTTTTTCACACCACTGTAGATTAATGTAGATAGATTAGTTTTATGGAATTTATGAAACATACCTGCTCTTTCAAAGGCTCAATGTGGTTGTATAGATGTGGGCATCACCTATTGTATGCACAAAATCTCCAGGCTAGGGAAAATAAAAATGAGTACAAAATATATTCAGCTAGTTCAAGTTTGGTTAGTCTATCCATAAAATAGTTTGAATGCAGATTTCACAAGCTATGATCTTCATGAAATTGTAAGGCACAAATGTTAAATAAAATTAAATAAAACTAGTTGGATTAATGGAGATACATAGATACACACACACACACATATATATATTTACTTCCTTTGTGAAAAATTAGTTTAATTGTAATTGATGTGCATTTGAGGTGTACTTTAAATAGTTTTTTTTAATGTACATAAGATATACCCATTTGCAGATAATATAATATTAATGAAATAAAAGGCAATCAGTGTACTTAAAGTGCACTAAATTAAACTAAATCGCCAATTCATCATTACAAATGTATAATTACAAATAAATGCTTATTCTAAAGTTAAGCTAACTGCATCTAAATTAAAACTATAATACTAGGGCTGTCACGAACGATTACTCAATTAAATTCGAGTTCTTGATTTAAATTTACCCATGTTGTCAAGTAGAATCCATGAACCGCATTATTAGACCATTTTCTAAGGTTACATGACATATGAAAATAACCATTTAAAAAAAGAAACCTATAGCATAGTGCTTGCTATGTGAATTCACAATGGCTGTGATTCAATTAAATAAATATATGCCCTGCAGATTTAATATATATGCGCTCTATTTCTATGCATGTAGGTTACGTGCGTCTCGGAGTGGCTCTGTTCACAGTAAATGCTGTTCCACATGAACTCTTAACTGTGTGGAGCACGTCTCAAACTCTCTGCATATGCTGAGAGTTTGGGTTGCTTATAACGTTTATCTGGGAATGTAGTGTGGCCATTTCATCAGATTTGCAAGGTAAATCATTTATAAACCTATGCTAACACAGGAGAATACATCAATATCTTTTTAAATATGCAAACTGTTCATCGTGATTTAAAAATAAGTCTAAACCCCTCACTATGAGTTTGCTGTTTTTATGTCCATATATTCTTGTTCAAGAAATTGCAGGAGCTCAGTGGCTGTACAATTTCTATCATAGAAAAGTGGCCAATAAAAAAGATTAAATGACCATTTGAGTTAAATGTCATTTGGCTTATATTGAAAAAGGATTTGATCTTTTATTTGAGGAAGATGATTGTGTATGGTAAATAATGTTTTTTTTAACAGAGTTGTTCTATAAAACCATGATTACTTGTTTTCTATACTTTTTTTGGACCAAATATTGTTGCCTAGTTTTTATTATACATGTATTTTAAGACATTTTAAAGGCTAAGGGTCTTTGCTTAGGTTGATTTTTACTACCACAAAAAAGATCAGATTATATTTATATTTATATATATTTTCATTTAATTGAAATTTGTCAGAAAACATTACATTCAGTTCCCAGTTAAGAGAATATTCTTTAAGGGTGTGTTCACACTTGTAATTTGGCTTGATACAAAACCTAAAGGCATAGGGATATGTTTACAACCTGATTAGTCAGCTTTAATTACATATATTCTGCAACGGAACTTACCAAGCATCCAAAACAATGCTGTGTGCTAGGCTAAATGCCCTTGTTGTATGTGCGTAGCCTACATATGATGGTATTTTGACCAGCTAAGATCTTGTGAAGACATTATAAAATGTTAAAGGAGTCAAAACAGCGTCACACACACAAACGAAGATCTGCAGCGAAGAGACGCGTTCTGATGCCTGTACCTGTGCCTGTGATGGGCAATATCACGACTATGGCGAGAAAAAACAGATATGCTTCAGCATTCTGTCCTTTCTAGGGTCACATCTTGTGACATCAAGTCCCGCTTTTGGTTCGCTTTCATGTCTTTGTTGTTGCGTTCGCACTAGAGTTTGTTTGGGAGCGGACTGAGACCCATCTTTTCAGCAGTCTTGGTCCGCTTGTTTGGTGGCATCAGGGTTCGGATGGCACGCACCAGGGTTTGTTTTAATCGAACCAAACATGCCAAGTGTAAACACACCATTATACAGTGGGGAAATAAGTATTGAACACGTCATCATTTTTCTCAGTAAATATATTTCCAAAGGTGCTATTGACATGAAATGTTCACCAGATGTTGGTAACAACCCAAGTAAGCCATACATACAAAAAAAACAAACAAAGTTATGTGTAATAATGTGAAATGACACAGGGAAAAAGTATTGAACACATGAAGAAAGGGAGGCGCAAAAAGGCATGGAAAGTCAAGACAACTGCTGAAAACTTACAGTAATTAAAAAGCAATCCAGCAATACCCTGTCAGTGGATATTAATAACAGCTGGTTCAGTCCCAAATGATGGCCTACAAAAAGGTCTCATTGCCAAGGTGTCACACAAGACACATCTCATGATGGGTAAAAGCAAAGAGCTGTCTCAAGACCTTCGCAACCTAATTGTTGCAAAACATAATGATGGCATTGGTTATAGGCGCCATTCTAAGCTTCTGAATGGTCCAGTGAGCACTTTTGGGGCCATAATACGGAAGTGGAAAGACAATAATTTCACCATAAATTTGCCTCGACCAGTGCTCCTCGCAAGATTTCTGATAGAGGAGTGAAAAGAATAATCAGAAGAATTTTAATTACTGTAAGTTTTCAGCAGTTGTCTTGGCTTTCCATGCCTTTTTGCGCCTCCCTTTCTGCATGTGTTCAATACTTTTCCCTGTGTCATTTCACATTATTACACATAACTTCATTTCTGAACTTATTTTTGTTTGTTTCTTTGTATGTATGGCTTACTTGGGTTGTTACCAACATCTGGTGAAAATTTCATGTCAATAGCACCTTTGGAAATATATTTACTGAGAAAAATGATGACGTGTTCAATACTTATTTCCCCCACTGTAATTAATTATTTTCCATAATAAGTGCTCTTTAAGTATGCTTCAGTGCACTTTTTATGTTACAAGGGTTGGTACACAAACCAAAATTTCCATACTGAGGTCTAATAAATAACTCAACCAATATACATCTGTATACTACATATCTGTTCTAGTTTTCTCAAAACAATATTAAAGGGTAGTTCCCCCAAAAATGAAAATTCTGTCATCAATAAAATATCTTCCTTAGTAATCTGAAGATGAATTACAGTCTTACGGGACTGGAACGACATGAGGTGAGTAAATGATGACACAATTTTGGGTGAAATAACCTTTTAAATGTCCATATACTTAACTGACAAGAGTAGCTATTTTAATGATTATACGTTGCATCAAATCATGCATAATAATGGATTTGTGATGAATACCAGATAAGTGTACATTATCCCTTACATTTACAGTATGCAGGAAGATGCCCTTTTACAGATCATCAGATTTTGAAATATGTTCACCTTGAGTCCAGTGATGTGGGCAATCATGTAGGTGAGTAGTGCGTAGCTGGCAATGTTGAATGGCACACCCAGACCCATGTCACCAGAGCGCTGGTACAGCTGGCACGACAACTCACCGTCTGACACATAAAACTGGCATAACGCATGGCAGGGGGGCAATGCCATGCGAGGGAGATCTGTCAATAAAATGGATCCGTTTGTCATCATGCATACATGTCAAATAAAACAATATTAGATGAAAAACTGGTAACACTTTACAATAAGGTTTCATTAGTTAACTTTAGTTAAACTAATAATGAACAATACTTCTACAGCATTTATTAATCTTAGTTAATGTTTCAGCATTACTAATTCATTATTAAAACCAAAATTTGTTAACATCAATGCACTGTGAACTAACATGAACAAACAATGAACAAACTGTACTTTTATATATGTAACAAGTGTATTGTTGACTGTTAGTTCATGTTAATTAATACATTAACTAATGTTAACAAATAAGACCTTATAGTAAAGTGTCACCAAAAGACTTATTAAAAAAAAAAAAACCTTAAAAAAAACCCCTTAAACTTTAATATTTGACTAACTTAAAATAAAAAGGAACTTAAAAAAAGAAAAAAAACTTAAACCTTGGCAACTAACTGACCTTTAGTTACTATACTAGTTTCCAACTAAAATTAAAACAAACTATTACAAAACATTTTGATAACAAAAAAAGAGTGAAATAAAATATTAGATAAACAACAAACGAAAATTAAAAATGTTGCCTGACAGCAACTAACTGAAAAATGAAAAGGTAAATAAAACTTCAACTTAAAAATAAATGAAAGCTAAATATATATATACATTAATACAAATTTTAGGATGGCAATTTTAAGTGCTTATATCATTTTTATTATATATATATATATATATATATATATATATATATATATATATATATATATATATATATATATATATATATATATATATATATATATATATATATATATATAATAAAAATGATATAAGCACTTAAAATTGCCATCCTAAAATTTGTATTAAATGAAAACATAAATAAAAGCAAATTCAAAATATTAATAGATACCAAAGAAATATATAAATTATATTAAAATAACACTGCTGGAAGGTTACACATTTGATTCAGACCTTTGGGGTTCCAAGCACACATGATGATCCTCCTGTCTTCTGGGTTTGACTTGATGGTGTCAATAATTTTTTGTAACTGGTCAACACCTTGCCCAGAGTAATCTTCATAGAGAGATAAAATCATAGCCTAGCTTAGACACAAATTCTTACCATACATACATTAAAAGAAATTTCAAATTATCACTAGTCTCTCAGTTAATGAGGTCTTAAAGGTGATTGCGCAAGTCTCTGAGTTTTTGCAGAACTATGCCCCCTCTGGCGGCAAGCGAAACTGCAGCCAGAAGTGTGCACGCTCACAGACAAAAGTTTTCTTTTTTTTATCTTACGTGGAGTTTGCGTTGGTGTTTGAAATGAACTACAAGCCGGTCTCTTAGAAACCATCTTCTACGGAGAATAACGGCGAATACACAAACCTGCCAGACAGCCAGGTGAGCGTGCACCTTTAAATACTGCATGAATAATAATCGGTGTCTACAGTCACCTACACTATGCAACCTAATGGCTTGACCTGCCCTGATAACAATTATACAACAATTTTAAAGTGCCCCTATTATGCTTTTTCATATATGACCTTTCATGGGTGTGCATTGCAATATAGTTGTTTGTGAATGTAAAAGGTCTGCAAAGTTTCAAAGACTAAAGTGCAGATAAATTGAGTTATTGTCTCCGAAAAGAAAGAACCGATTCTGAACAGCTGCCTGAAACGAGTCATCAGTAATTCCAGTCTTACTTCCTGCATGAACCTATGTAAGTTTGTAACAATTTAGCATAATGCCCATCAATGGTATTCCTTGGTTTCCCGTGAACAATGTATACTTTGAACCTGCCCTCAAACACTGTATTGTCGAGAAGACGCTGTTTTGAGCGCTGTGAAAGCAAATCCAATTTGCATGCACTTCCAAAGGAAGAGAACACCGGCTCGAATTAATACAGTAAAACCGACGCCATCATTACTGTTCGTATCACTGTGCATCAAGTTGAGGAAGCCTCCAGAGCTGAAATTCAGGAAGGGTAATGAGCGGTTTGTTTCCAACCATAGACTGTATAAAACAATGGACGTAGTGTCTGTGACGTCACCTGTAGGTTTCTGAAGAGCATTTTTGAAGCCCAAAGTGGGCGGAGCCTGCCATCGCCATCCTGGAAGCGTGTCATTGTGCGTCACTTCCGGATAAACGAAAATGGGCAAAGAGGCGGGACTAGCTAAGGTGACGTGACAGCTAACAGACAGCAGACAAAGGCTAGTAGTGACAGCAGTGGCAATCCACCTGTCACTCAAGTGGCCACGCACTTAATTATGCAGAACTTTTTCAGAGTAAAAAAAAAAATTCACCCCCCTCAGTTGTCACTTCAAGAAACAAACCACTTTTTGTACCAGGCTGTAGGGGTGTGCGATATATATCACAATTGTTGTTTTAACGATGTGCATTTGACATTGTTGAGTATAGCCTATCCCACACACACACACAGAGAGTGCATGCCTACTCTACGTGATTTAGTCTTGTAGATTAGACTAGTGCACGCTTTCACTGCCTGATTTAGTCTTTATTTATATCATTTAGCAATAAATATCACAAGAGTGCAGTTTTTCTACAAATATCGTGAATTGATTTGATAAGTTTAATAAACAAGAAATTAATATTAAAGGGATAGTTCACTTTGAAATTAAATTTTGGTATGTTTTAGCTTACCTCAAGGGCATCCAAGATGTAGGTGTCTTTTTCCGCAGTAGTTTCAATTTTGATTTTTTAGGTCAAACCGTTCTTGTCTGTCAGTCATATAATGCAGGTCTATGGTCACTATCTCAAAACACAAGCACAGAGTCCAAATTAAAACAATTCCCCTTCGTCCAAATTAAACAATTCCCCATCGTAAGTACACATTGATGGCCGAAGACACGAAACGAGCGGTTTGTGTGAGAAAACGAACAGTATTTATATCGTTTTTACCTCTTGAACACAGCTGCGTCCAAATGATCTGAGAGCGCGGGCGGGTATAGATATATACACTAGATTTCGCATTTGCTACTGCGAAACCGTAGCCAATGCGACATCTCTTTGAGACAGTGACCATCGACCTGCATTATATGACTGACAGACAAGTACGGGGTTTGACCTAAAAATATCAAAATTGAAACTACTGCGGAAAAAAAGACACCTACATCTTGGATGCCCTTGAGGTAAGCTAAAACATACCAAAATTTTATTTCAAAGTGAACTATCCCTTTAAGTGACTCACATTTTAGACACCATATTGCCTGTTTTGCTCTATTTCACCAACAAAATAGTTCAAAACAAAGCCACACACAGCGGTGTTTCCTTACTGAGTGAATCAGCTTTTTGAACGAATCAGTTGACTAGGATAGATTAAGATAGTCAAATGCTTCTTTCCTTGAACGAATCAGCCGTTTGAATGAATCTCAATGGTTCGCTCATTAACAGTGACTTGCTGCCAACCTACTGGCTGTTTCAATCTCACATTTAGGCTGCATTTACACTGCAGGTCTTTATGCCCAATTCCGATTTGCTGACTATATCCGATTTTTTTGACGACCCGCTTACATCATCTTTTAAAAGTGACCCGTATCCGATATTTGCATTTACACTATACACTGCCAAAACAACCAATGTAGACGTTCTGACCTGGAAAATGAAGTAAAACAGCTCTATGCAATGGATGCAGAAGCAGACAAAATTATTATATTGATGCGCGGATCGCGGTTATATCCGCGGGGGCTCAGCGGATAATCCGCGGATCGGGCGGGTCAAGTAGGCTAATAAAAATAACATTCTGATTAATTTCGGGTGGGTCGCGGGTGGATAGATAAATCATTATTAACGAAAATATTAACTACATTCTCTAAAATATGAGCATGTTCCATTCCAGTTTAAGTTTCCAGGGAGTAAAAGCCTGTTTATGCAATTAAGAAAATGTAATTCTGTCAAATAAATTTTGTTTTAAAGAAATGTTCATTTAAAAGCAGCGCTCATTCATCATTGTAGCCTATTAGATGCGCGCATCAACCGTCGCCTCGACTCCGCTGTTGAAGGTGATGATCATCCATTTATCCTCACGCGTAACAACACATACAAATAATAACTTGACCATTGGGTGCGGATACTTAAATCAGAGAAAATTATTGGTGCAGGTGAGTGGCAGGTGGATGATTTGTTTTTGGCTGCAGATTCGGGTGACGTTGGAGCTCATCCGCGCATCTCTAATTATGCAGTGTTTTGCTTTCCGCACTATTTTCAAAGGTCAGAAAAACATTGCTCTCGTAAGTGTAGAAAAAATTACTCCACTGTGTTGAGCCTTCGACCTCCATCGCGCCTATAATAAGTCATGTGTTCTCAGTTGATGGTGTCCACCTGAGTTGACGTCACTTTTTTAATGACATACGACTCGCATTTACTGGGGAATATCCGATTTGTCTGCTTACATGGCACACGCAAATGCACGTATCCGATTCATATCCGATTTATTACCACATATGAATGAGGCCTGAATCCGATCTGAGAAAATCGGAATCCATGCGTTTTTTTTCCTGCTTACACGTTCACCGGTCATATCCGATCTGTGCCACATGAGAGGAAAAAATCGGAATTGGGTCACTTGAACCATGCAGTGTAAATGGGGCCTTAAAGTATATTTCTTGTTTTAAATATCAATATTAAATATTGCAAAGATGAATTTGTTGATACTGATTTCATTTGATTGGTAACAGCCCTATTGTGTCTTATTTTTATAATTGAATTTGATTAAATTGATGAAATTGACACAAAAGATGATGCATGCATTTAATTAGGTTTAAAAAATTGCTTTTTATAAAAGGTAAAAATGCCCATATTAGGTAAAAATCAATTATTTCTGTCACTGCTGTGAACTGACCACCACACAGAGTATGAAGAATATCAAAAACTTTAGGAGTCGGCTGTCCACGACAGTCCTAAACCTGTCAAAGTACCAACACAATAAACACACTCAGCAAAATATCGACTAATAATCGTTACAGAAAATCCCCGAAAATATTGAAATATAATCATTTGTCAATATCGCACACCCCTACCAGGCTGTAAAAATAATAATAATAATAATTCTTAACATGCGGGGTATATGGAATTAACTCTCTTTTGGAGCCTGTCTCTAGCGGCCAGTTGATGAATTACAGTTTAAGTCACTTCCGTGATTTAAGAGAGAGACCGGGAAGGTTGCTGCTTGTTTCCAACATGTGCTGTAAGCAGTAGACCAATCAAAACAGACTGGGCCATCTGACCAATCAGAGCAGAGTAGGCTCTCAGAGAGAGGGGTTAAGAGAGTAAAGGCCAGTTCACATCAAGGGCAATAATCTATCTATGAAGATATTAACGAATAGTAGGGGTGTAACAATACATCGATATGGGTCGATGCATCGATCAAATGTCTAACGATACAAAGCATCGATACCACACATAAAATATCGATATACGGTACCTTTATTTTGACACACTCTACATCCTCACGTAACTTTTCTACGCTGAAATAGACGCCTGACAAGATTGACTGAACCCTTTGTCACAAAAGCCGGTATTTTCCACTGTCAAGTGAGTTAATGTTTTACAGCAGAAACGACAAGCCCCGAAAAGTCTGTTTTAGTGAATCAGTGCGCAGTATTCAGGTCAGGTGACAAGGCTGTTGCTGCTTGTCACTTTGAAAAGACGCGCTAGCTGAGAGGAGTTTTGTCAAAGCTGACTAAAAGTGATCGAGGATGGATCGACTGCGCTTGTCTGAAGTTTAAAATCATTGGTTACCCGTAAGCCAATCACATAACGTTTGGTTATGGCGTGTGTTATGCGCATGCTCAGCCGCATCTAACTTCCACTGTAAACGCATGTATCATGCAAAAACTAAACCATCGAGCGAAATACCAGAGTGAACATGGCTGTGAATGACTTTTGCAGATTATATGAAGTAAATCTACGCATCCACGGTACAACAATCAGCGTCTACGTCACGCCTCTCAGCCCGCCCTCTGTTCGTTGATTGGCCCGGCTGTTTTCAGGCCGGTGGAAAACTGAAAGATAGGCTGCTATCTCAGACTGACCACAGGAGCGAAATGAAATTAGCGGAAGTAGGAAGTCTGACGTAGTCAGGCTACTTTTAGACCACATATCAAAAAAAATTCCTTGCAATAGAAATGGGCTTGATGAAAATAGTGCACTTCTCTAAATGTATTTAAGTCACAAATCAATGAAAACAAGCTGTTAGTATAAATTGATTCAGCCACTTTTCCCTACGGGAGCTCAAAACATTCTTACAAAGGACAAATAACATCAGAGGAAATATCACGTATAATACAACATACAACAATAATAGCCGTCAACACAGTTTGGATTTCACATGCTTTGCTTTTAAATGTTAATATTAAAGAGTTTCAATAGTTTGACCAAAATGTCTGGTGTTAGTTCAGATTAATATGCAGAGGAGCAACGACTGACATTAGTGTTTTTGGATGAACATCACAGACAGGACAAAACGTGCTGGAAATTGATTGTCGGATAGCCACTCTCTTAAAACTTTAAATTTGTTTACAAAGGGTTACCGGCAGTTTTGCCTGTTATGGAATGTATCACTATTTATGTCTGAGCCTAATGTTTAATATTTTTTGAAGTGCAATTTTGTTTACATCCATTTTATTTATTGTTTTTGGTATTTATTCAAGTGAATTTTTTTGTTAACAGACACTGAGAGTCCATTGCTTTTATTGTTTTTGGTTGTTTTGTTCATTTTTTGTGGATATTTAAAATGTTTTCCGTTTTCAATGTTTAATATTTTTAAGAAATAAAAGTTTATAGATCTTTGAAAAGGTGTAGCCTACCTGCATTAATTTGCATTATCATTATATTAGATGAAAATGGTCTCGAACGACAATATTATCGTTTATCGCAATAATTTCTTGGACAATTTATCGTCCAGCAAAATTTGTTATCGTGACAGGCCTAGATATAGCCCTGAATCGAATCGAATCGTAGAATTTTTTGAGGTATCGGCAAATATCGTATCGCTGGCTGGGAGAATCGATATCGTATCGTATCGTGAT
The DNA here is from genome assembly GCA_900092035.1 of Leuciscus waleckii. Lineage (NCBI taxonomy): Eukaryota > Metazoa > Chordata > Actinopteri > Cypriniformes > Leuciscidae > Leuciscus > Leuciscus waleckii. The sequence goes on along the minus strand of FLSR01000898.1, from coordinate 814,789 downwards.
TAACTGTCCGATTTACACCCCAAACCAATAGCAGCGTTTAGACCACAGCTAAAACGATAACGGCACAGAGAACCGATATTGTTGAAATCACTTTCAGAACGATTTTATCAAGCTGATGAACGATAAAAACATTGACAGCCAATCAGAATCCATCCTGCTGTAACAAGCTTGAGCTTTTAAAGCAGCAGACAAGCACGTGTTTAGAATAAACAGAACGATATCGTCTGCTGGTGTGGACTCTAATATAGTTCTTGTTATAGTTATTTTATAGTTATCATTCTTGGTGAGAATGTGCCTTAAGAATTAGGGCTGTAACGAAGCGGCGATGTAATCGATTATGTAAATTAGTCGATTTGCGTGGAATGTGACGCTGTATGTCCATCCCTAATAATGACGACGAGATGACAGTGTAAGTATTTGAACAATTATGGTGATTTTTTAACAGCTCTAGACTATGGTTGTCAGTCCCATAATTTGGGTCTAATATGGCTGCGTTCACACAGCATTCAGTTTTAAACGTGCTTCAGTGACTGCGAGGCTACGAAATGTACTCTCTGCAACATACTCAAGCAGCAACTTTAATCTCCTGAATGAACAAAACATTTCAGGATTCACACTTATAAGTAGAGCTGCACGATTAATCCTTAAAAGACCAAGACCTCGATTCAAACACCCACGCGATCTTATGCCTAAATGACGATGATTCTGCTATGTCTTTTTATACCCGTTTCACATCGCAAGCTTCAGCGGAGCATGAACAGCGCATATTTTGTCGCTGCCCATGTTAATGAATGAGAGTGTCGGCCGTCACGCTCCGATGTTATCATAAATATTGTTTTTTCCTAGGGTATGTTGCAACACACTTATTGTGTTTCTATATTTTTATTTGTTCAAAATAAAGAATAAAGACAAAAGAGACAAGACAAAGACTTTAGGGCCTTTAATCTTCTGCCTTCAGCTTATGTTTGCTTTTGCAGCGAGCTAAACAAAGGCTTAGTAAAAGTTGTAGACAGTTTTCAGGGTCAAACTTTCTTTACTCAGGGTTTATACAGAGATTCTTAAATTGAATTTACTACCATCACAATATTTTTACTACCAACACAGCTTCAAACTTCAACTGTAGCAGTGTTAAGTAAAGTGACAAGTAAAGACATGAAAAATCTTTCCAAAATGAATGAATTAATAACATATTTAATCACAATTTAATGAGGCAATTATAACTTAATTTCAACACTGGGAGGGAGAGATAGAGAACCAGAGAGACTTAAACCTCTGTCTTTGGGTCCGACTCAAAATAAAAATAAATTCATGGAAGTTTAGTAAGGAAATAGGCCTGCACACATAAGTTACCCTAATTGAAAACCATATAGACCAGGGGTGTCCAAACTTTTTTTAGTGAGGGCCAAATACAGAAAAATAAACAAAGGTCCAGGCCACACACTAGAGGTGACATATTGACACACACACAATACTGTATTTTTACAACCTGGCTTTCCTCCCCTTCTGTTCCCAAAACCCTTTTCAGATCCCACACTTGTCCTGTTTCTCTTACTTTGTCATGTAAGTTTCTTCTGTCAGATTCATATATGGAACAGTGCATGATGACATGATCTACATTTTCTTTATCTCCACAGTAAGCACACTTATTACTATTTATTTTCCCTAGAACAGCCAACATACTATTTAATCCTGTGTGATCTAATCTGAGTCTTTTATTATTTTCTCTCATCTGTTCTTTTCTTTATAGATCTTTATTTTAACTGATTTTTTAATTTTATAATGTTCCTTCCTTTCAAATCTTCATCCCACTTTTCCTGCCAAATCTCCATACCTTTATTCTTAATCAGGGCGTTCCCTTCTCCTTTTCCTAATGTAATTGATATTGTAATTTCTTTTTTTGCAAGTCATCACCCTCATTTCCTTTCAGTCCCTCATGAGCTGGCACCCAACAAAACTGCACATCAATATCATATCTATGGATCCTAAACCAATTTTGAACGAGTTCTGTGATAAGATCATCTCTATCCCTTTCCTCGACTGGATGCTTCCCAAAACAGCGATTGAATCAGAGCAAATTACCACCCTATCCAGTTTAACCTCTTCACCCATTGTTACCCTATTATTACTAAGTGTGGATAGGAGCAGGCTTCACTCAATGTGTATACTTATAAACTTTAAGAGTGCTGGCCTAGGTGCACTGAAGAAGGACACGCCGAAACGCGTCTGTGCAAATAAAAATATATTTATGCATAGTGCGGCCTCTCTCCTACTTTATGTACCCTATTATAACTGCCACTAATTCTGTGTAAACTGATAAATAATCAGAAAATCTTTTAGCAATGGATATTTTAAACTCAGGAATGAATTCACCGGTTCCCACACTCCCTTGATTATTCTTTGACCCATCTGTGTAAATTTTAAGGCAGTTGAAACACTTGTTTATTACATATAGACTAGCTTTGTTGCCCACTTCATTCGCTTGCCATTATCTTTATTTTCTATTATATTAATATCTACTTCTGTTGCTGGATAAAGCCATGGTGGAATATTACTAATTGGGGAAGTCCTAGTGAACTCTATAGACTCCAAGCCATATTTCCTAGCTCTTCCTTTCAATGTCCATCCCAAATCCACTTCTCTTAAATTTGTCATATTCCCAGCAGTTCTGAATTTATATTTTTGTGGTGTTTTCCTCTCCACGTCCTTTTGACCTAATCCAGTATGAAAGTGATAATTTTTCTCTTCTGAGCTCCAATGGTATTTCACCTGCTTCTATTAGAACAGCATTAATGGGGGTTGACTTTAGGCTCCAGTACACAACCATAGAGCTCTATACTGTAATCTGTCTATGTTTTATTGTCTTAGCTGCTGCTCCATAGACTATACATCCATAATCCGTTGTTGATCTCATAATAGCTCTGTATATTTTCAATTAGTGACTGCTTATCATCCCCCCAATCATATCCAGCCACTGCTCTTAGTAAATGTATTATTTTCTTTCTCCCTGTTGTCTATGTTTGTCCTGTTATTTTCTGCAGCTCGTTTGAACTTTCATATAAAATTCCACTCCAAAAGTATGTTCATGGGTTTCAAAAGGAATTCCAATTGATGTCGATTGAGAAACATTACTCCTGTATTGTTCATAAAAATGTTTAGTTGATGTGCTTTAACTGAATAATGATCAGAAAATTGTATATATGTTATAATGAATGAGAAAAAAAAAAGATTGTGTTTATTGAAAGTATTTTAATACACGTTATACAAACGGAGATTGGGTAAACTGATAGATTTCATTTCATTTCATTTATTTATTTAAGGACAGTGCACATTAATCAACATTTCTGTAAATGTGCCAGTGTTAGCCAGCAGGCTAATTTTCAACTGTAGTCCATTGGCAAGATGTTATACTAGGCACATGATGGCTAAAAAAAAGAACATATTAAATCACACAGCAATTGATATACAACAATAAAACATAATGCCATAGCACTGGCTCCATTAACTGAGAATATTAGTTTTTTATATGGAGCGAAGGCTGTCTCCCTCCACCCTTAAAGTACATGCTGCTGCTATTTCAGCATATCATGACCACATAGATGGCAAAACAGTTGGGAAGCACGACCTGGTCGTCAGGTTCCTTAGGGGGGCGAGACGATTAAATCCTCCTCGTCCTCCCTCCATACCCTCTTGGGACCTTTCCCTGGTGCTTCGAGCACTTCAGGATGCTCCCTTTGAGCCTTTGCAGTCAGCAGACTTAAAGCTTCTCTCCTTGAAGACTTTGTTGCTGATTGCACTGGCCTCGATCAAGAGGGTAGGGGACCTGCAAGCATTTTCGGTTGACGAATCGTGCCTAGAGTTCGGGCCGGGTGACATCCATGTTGTACTGAGACCCCGGCCTGGCTATGTGCCCAAGGTTCCTACCACTCCCTTTAGAGATCAGGTAGTGAACCTGCAAGCGCTGCCCCTGGAGGAGGCAGACCCAGCCCTGGCTTTGCTCTGTCCCGTTCGCGCTCTGCGTATGTACGTGGACAGAACTCAAAGCATCAGGACCTCAGACCAGCTCTTTGTCTGTTACGGAGGCCAGCAGAAGGGAAAGGCTGTCTCCAAGCAGAGGATGGCCCACTGGATAGTGGATGCCATCGCCTTGGCTTACCAAGCTCAAGGCGTGCCCTGCCCACTCAGGTTGCATGCTCACTCCACGAGAGGCGTTGCATCCTCCTGGGCGCTGGTATATGGCTCCTCGCTAACAGATATCTGTAGAGCTGCGGGCTGGGCGACACCTAACACGTTTGCTATATACTATAGCCTACGTGTAGAGCCGGTCTCCCGTGTTCTCACCCTAAACGGGTAGAGGCACAAGAGGCCCGGCTCTGTCGGCTTGCTGCACCATACTGTGCTCCATATTCTCCAGAGTGAAAAAACCTGTGAGTCCTCCAACACCCTCGGCCCAGACATGGTGGAGCGTCCGGTACCAGGCCTTTATCCTTTGAATCCTTGAGAACCGGGTTTAGGCTGGGTCCCATATGTGTGGCCCTACGGGGATCCCATTTGCGTATTCTCTACGGCTGCTCCTAATGGAAGCCCGTGTCTTTCCCTTGGCTAAGTCACCCAATATTCATATGCAGTACAACCTTCGGGGCTAGTCCATATGTATCTTTCCACATAACTCCTTCGAAGATTGTGGCTTCCGCAGCGTCCCTTTCCTCCATAGAAAGAGCATGCTTTCCCAGTGTTTTCCAATAATCTCACTGTATGGGTTATCACGGAACAACAGTGACAGATACTCTCTGTGTAAGCCCTCCCCTATCGTCGTTCCAGGCAAGAGGGTGTAGAGGCTTACACAGAGCGCTGGATGGGGTGCAGCAGCTGTGGCCCTTTAGTAGGGATTCCTATTCGTCAGTCTCGACATGGCGTCGACTGACCAACCGAAGAGGAACGTCTCGGTTACATATGGTAACCCTCGTTCCGTGAGGGAGGGAACGGAGACGCCACGTCCCATCGCCACATCCCATCCCAGGTTGAACAGTTGATGCAAATGATTGCATGTGTGAACTGATTTTTCTGCTAAGACAAAAGCTGAGATAAAACTCACCCTTGCAATAAAGCAATAAAATGCACCCTGGACAGAAGATCGCACAGGACACTGTCCTGTCCAAACTTTTCTCCTTCCTTATTTCTGCATCCCCCTCTCCCTCCTCCCTTATCAAGTCACCAAAAGTTCACTAAGAATGTCTATATATCACATATGATGTATCTTGTGAATCTATTGTTTTTCCTTTTCATGTTTGGTATCATTTTAAATGTCTCAGTGCGATTGGTAAAATGGTCTTAATTCCATTGCAGTCATTGGTATAATGAGAAAGATTGAGAACTTTCTTAGGTGATGTCTCTTCAAGACATCTCCCCTCTCCCCCAAAACCAGGTGCTACCCCCTGGGGTACATGAATTGACCCTAAACAACCCTAAAAAAATATTGGTACAACCCTTTTGTTCTGGTCTGGGTATTTAACCCCCTGGGGTCGGCCGTATCGCCGGCGATACCAGCTCGCTTTTTTTTTTATCAGTTCAAAAGAGATTAATTTTGCTCTGTTGACTTTGATATTACAAACAAGTTTCATACTCTTTAGAACTAAATAATGGACAAATTGAGTCTTTAAACGCCTCAGATGTAAAGTTATTCGCTGTCAAAGTGACGCCAAAATGAATGGGAGTCAATGGGATGCTAACAGCAGGTGAAGTTCTGCTACAAGATGGTGGCACGCGGCCGGCTTCAACTTCCGGTCGACTTCCTTCCCGCTTGATATAAAGGAAGCTAAGAACAAGAGGCACAGGTGAGCACACTCAGAAAAGGAACAGGTGAACACACTCATGTAAATGAGGACTCAAGGAGAGGAGAACATGAAGAACAGATGACAACACTCAGACAAATGAGGACTCAACTAGACAAGGGGGCGTGGTACCGGGAAACAAGGAGGCAGGAACAGAGGAGCACATGGCCAACACAAACAAAGACAAAGCCATGTGTTTAAGCACAACACAAACATAGAGACATAAAACAAAGACAACACAGACAAAGCTGACAGGGCAAAATCCTGACACTTAGCTGCTGCTCCATAGACTATACATCCTTATTACATGGCTTGGTTGAATTCTAATGTAGAATGTGGTGTTATTTCTTGATAAACGCTGCTAAGTATAACACACCGTTGCCATGAAAAACAGAGCGTTGCAATGGACGCAGGATTCTAACCGTAGCGACGGAACGGACTATTTTCTTTAGCGGAAGCAATACAATCGTCTTTAAATCAATAAACTCCTTTTTAAATCAATACTTTGTGTCAAATTATTGATTATTTGGTATGTAGTCATGTAATAAGTGGGATAATGTAGAGCGAGGCGGCTGTTATAGTGAATATAACCTCCGCTTCGCGTCGGGGTCCTGATCAGCCTGTCGGAGTTGTATTGGCTATAACAACCGCCTCGCTCTACATTATCCCTTACATAAATCAATTGTTGATCTCATAATAACTCTGTATATATCAATTAGTGACTGCTTATCATCCCCCCAATCATATCCAGCCACTGCTCTTAGTAAATGTATTATTTTCTTTCTCCCTGTTGTCTGTGTTTGTCCTGTTATTTTCTGCAGCTCGTGACCTGGCAATCAGTGCTGATTCAGCGCAGCTGCGCACGATCACCAGCTGATTTCCCACACCTGTCTCCTATTCCATTTTCCTTTATATTCTCTGCTGTGTCTGACCCTGTTCTTCAGTAGATCATTTAAGGGTTTCATCTCATGTAGATCTGTGTTTTATGTTTTACTCTGTTCACCACCGTGTCCAGGGCGCTTAGACGAGGAGTGACAGCTGATAGTTTCCTTGCCCGTCCGAGGTGACGCTGCTTCATGTTATCTGACAAAAGATGTTTGAACTTTTCATATAAAATTGTTGAAGTATGTTCATGGGTTTCAAAATGAATTCCAATTGATATCGATTGAGAAACATTACTTCTGTTTTGTTCATAAAATGTTTAGCTGATGTGCTTTAACTGATTAATGATCAGACAATTGTATGTTATAGTGAATGAGAAAAAAAACAGAGTTAAAAGATTGTTTATTGAAAGTATTTTAATACACGTTATACAAACGGAGATTGGGAAAACTGATATTTTTATTTTGAATGATGTTCCCTGTATATATGGAGGGAGAAAATGATTTATAGATGAAAGTGAGCATTTTGAAATGCAGATGATTAATCTGTGTGTTTAACACAGATTTATTTGTGCGTATTTAGTATGCTCACATGTATTGATGTTAATTAGCTAAGCTACACAATTTGCTGTATCAATTACAGCTAAGCTGTTACTTTACATACACACTACCCGGGTAGTAGAAAAAATGCCTTACATATACATTAATTCTACACTACACACACAGGAGTTTTGGACACTTTATTTATTTTTCCTTTTTTTTGGTTTCTTGGACCTGTCATGCACAACCTGGACTAAATATTGCTATTCCCCATTTCAGATAGTGTTGTGTTGGAACGAGACATCAATACATAAACTTGCTCTTGTAGGATTTGGTTATTAAATGTTTTGTGTACAATAAATGTGCTGGCTGTCAGCTGATTCATACGGTGACGCATTGCTGCCACATACATAATATTTTCCACTCAATTATGTCGTTAACGAGATGTTATGTTGTCCAAATGACATAATTATGTAGTTTTAATGACATAACATCTCGTTATTACCACATATTATGCCGTTAAAACGGCATATCCCTAGTGGGGAAAAAAGTATACTTTATTGTATTTGAAACATATTTTCTTTTTCAATAGTACATTGCAGATATACCAACAAAAAATGTACTATCTTTAAATATATTAAAAGTATATTAGCATAATACTTTTACCTATTTTCACTATACAACTTTTAACACACTTTAAAATAATTGTACTTTTAGTATATTTTCTACAAATATATTTTAGAAAAATATACTTGAAGTGAAAATTCAGTTTATTTTTTAAAAGTGTATTTATTTGCACTTAATTAATAATTTAAAACAAGCATACTTTTAATATATTTCTAAAAAGTACACTACAAGTACTTTGGTAATAAATATATGCTTAGTTACATTTTTAAGAAATATGCTAAACACAAGAATGCTTTTAGTGAAGTTTTAGTGTATTAAAAGAAAATATACTTGTGTTGCTCTTAAAGTACATTTTATGAGTACTTTGTGTAAGAACATAGCAAAATGATTAAGCTTTTAGTTTGTTTAAAATATATGTACTTTATAAACACTTAGGCCTACTGCAATACATTTTAAATATATATTTTAATAGGGATTTAATAGGGATATTTCTATTTAATAGAAACCGTCTCTGGCTCAGCGCAAAAGCGTGCTTGCCGATTTTTTTAGTGTTTGTTCACCTAAAGATGAAAATGCCATAATTTACTCAACCTCATGTCATTCCAAACCCATATGACTTTCGTGCATCCTCGGGACACATGTGAAGATAGCCTATTTTAATAAAATCTGGGATTTCTGTCTCTCCATTGAAACTCGAGCAGATTTAATTTAGACTTTTTCACATATAAACATTGATCAACAAAAATCTTTTGCAGAATTCTAAATTTGGTCACACAAGCAATGTTTAAATGTAATAAATAAGGTCAACTCATCACTGATTTATTTACTTGGTCAGCAGGGGGTCCCTCAAGCCTGCGGCCCGACACAAGCATGGGTTGCGTGGTGGTTAACAACGCTACTGTCTCCAGTTGTTGAGTGTCTTTTCAGCGAAATATTAGGACTCGCAACAGTCAAGAGGATTGATCTTCTTCTCTTTCTTCAGCTGTTGTGATAAGTCAATTCAGCTGTTGTGGACAAGCCGCATTTCCACCGAAATTACCCGAAACAATTTGTCCCAGGAAATGTTTTCACCCTGACCTGTTGCTGTCTGCATTTCCACCGCGGTCTAAAGTACCTTGAAGATTAGGCAAATAGTCCGGTGACGAATTACTGCGTGCTACTTTACAGTTCCCGCTGAATTTCATCCTCTGAATTCAAGCTTAATAAAGCCTGAACCTCGTCGTCAGTCCATCGGTCAAATTTTTTAAACTCCATTGTTGATTCGACTCATTGAGTAAACCAATCAAAATGCGGCATGAACTCAATCACCAATCAGCATGTTCAGCGCCCAAGTACCACCCCTGAAAGTTCCTGAACTTTGAGAAAGTACTACCTCGCAAGCAGGGATGTTCGGAGGGGGAAATATTTACCCGGAACCTCATTTAGACCCTGGTTGGAAACACACCAAGTACTAGCCCATAGTCACACTGTTGAAGATGCAATTAATTAATTACTTTCAGTTTATTTTTTAAAAGTGTATTTATTTGCACTTAATTAATAATTTAAAACAAGCATACTTTTAATATATTTCTAAAAAGTACACTACAAGTACTTTGGTAATAAATATATGCTTAGTTACATTTTTAAGAAATATGCTAAACACAAGAATGCTTTTAGTGACGTTTTAGTGTATTTAAAGAAAATATACTTGTGTTGCTCTTAAAGTACATTTTATGAGTACTTTGTGTAAGAACATAGCAAAATGATTAAGCTTTTAGTGTGTTTAAAATATACGTACTTTATAAACACTTAGTCCTACTGCAATACATTTTAAATATGTATTTTAATATTTAATATTTTTAACATTTACAATATACCAACTTATAATGTATTAGAAACATTTGTCAACTATTATTAAGCATTGCAATAAGCATACCTAAAATGAATGTTGTTCGCTTTTACTTGTTTGTAGGCTACTTGTAAAAGGCTACTTAAAAGGCTGTTGTCCATTACATGATACGTTGTGAACTACTGAAATTCCCACAAGGATTTCAACATCATATTATTTCAAATGCACCAAAGATGTTTAAAAAAGTTAGTACTTGTTTAAATTTAAACAATAGCATAATTCAAATTTTTCAATTCAAATTTATTTGTATAGCGCTTTTCACAATACATATTGTTTCAAAGCAGCTTTACAGAAAGTGCATTTCAGCATAACACACGTGACTAGTCCTGATTTGTTCCAGAGCCGTTGAATGGTTGTGATTGGGTCTTATGATAATGAGCTCGCCTCGCACCTCACTCAGAGCTTCGTTTATCAGACATGCTGTGAGTGAGTGTATATGTTACTTGAATATGATTAGATTTAGAAGTCTAAATTTAAACTGTTAAAAATATAAAGAGCGATCATGTCTCTTTAGAGGACTAGGAGGAAACCACGCGATTGATATGGATTAGGTGATGATTTTGGGGGGGATATTTAATAGATATTTCTATTTAATAGAAACCGTCTCTGGCTCAGCGCCAAAGCGCGCTTGCCGATTTGTTAGTGTTTGTTCACCCAAAGATGAAAATGCCATAATTTACTCAACCTCATGTCGTTCCAAACCCATATGACTTTCGTGCATCCTCGGGACACATGTGAAGATAGCTGATTTTAATAAAATCTGGGGGATTTCTGTCCCTCCATTGAAACTCGAGCAGATTTAATTTAGACTTTTTCACATATAAACATTGATCAACGAAAAATGTTTGCAGAATTCAAAATTTGGTCACAGAAGCAATGTTTAAATGTAATAAATAAGGTCAACTCATCAACTGATTTATTTACTTGGTCAGCAGGGGGTCCCTCAAGCCTGCGGCCCGACACAAGCATGGGTTGCGTGGTGGTTAACAACGCTACTGTCTCCAGTTGTCAAGTGTCTTTTCAGCGAAATATTAGGACTTGCAACAATCAAGAGGATTGATCTTCTTCTGTTTCTTCAGCTGTTGTGGTAAGTCAATTCTTATTTGCCTTTTAGAAACGAGCCGCATTTCCACCGAAATTACCCGAAACAATTTGTCCCAGGAAATTTTTTCCCCCTGACCTGTTGCTGTCTGCATTTCCACCGCGGTCTAAAGTACCTTGAAGATTAGGCAAATAGTCCGGTGACGTAGGACTGCGCGCTACTTTACAATTCTCGCTGAATTTCATCCTCTGAATTCAAGCTTTATAAAGCCTGAACCTCGTCGTCGGTCCATCGGTCAATTTTTTTCAACTCCATTGATGATTCGACTCATTGAGAAAACCAATCAAAATGCGGCATGAACTCAACCAATCAGCATGTTCAGCACCCAAGTACCACCCCTGAAAGTTCCTGGGCCCTCATTTATCAATGGTGCGTACGGACAGATTTGTGCGTAGTGAGTGCGTAAGAACAATTTCACGCAAAGTGTGGGATTCACCAAGTTGTACTTATACGTAGAAATGTGTGTAAATATAAGCAGTTGTTGTTTTGTTTGATATTATGTTTTCCCCTTGTGGGTTTTTGTTTCATTTTATGTTTCTTTTCTTTAATAAATCATTCTTTCTGCACTTGAGTCCTCTCCCTTAGTTTTCTTTAGTTAACGTGACAATTGCTTACTTTTAGAGTCATCTTTGAGTAATTGATGGCATGTATTTATTATTTCTGAATTGGCTTTTATCACTTGTGTAATTGGCATGATAGATTTTTACCTGACAAATAAATGTAATTATTTGAGTAGATTATGAGGAGGCTGGCGCTACCGCAGCTCTGTGTCCAGGATAGGTCAAACTAAAGGCGCATATGAACGGAGCAGTAGGCACGTCATCTGAAGACTTTTTGATTTCTGTCTATCACTGACTTGGTAAGTTGTACAGAAGTGGCTAAATAAACGACACTTTTTTTGTATGAGTGAGCAGTAGGCAACCGACTTAAGAGGTATTAGCAAACCCTGCACCCTCTGACCAAGGATCAGACTGGCGAGGCTGTGTCCGTGAGATCCACATAAACCCGGGGTGTGTGACTCTGTGCGGCATCAGGTCCCTTAATGAATGAATAATTGAAAATATGGCATACCCAGAATAATCAAAGATCTAAATTACTCCATAATCAATATTTATGATTATTTTCTTATAAGAAACACAATCTAAATTTGATTATCATTTGAAATTGGAGTCAGATTAAGCGTAAAGCTAAAGTAATATTGAAACTAAATTCCAACAAATTAAGTGAACTTCACTAGAGCGCTGAAAAGACATACACGCATTATCCCTTTGCCCGTACCGTTGGACTTCTGCCGTTGGGCCAATGGGTGGTCTTTACACATGCCAATGTGTATTGGCTCATTTTAGTTTCACTCGAAGTAGATTGGCCTCTCTAGAGATTCCTATTCGTCGGTCTCGACGTGGCGTCACCGTTCCCTCCCTCAGGGAACGAGGGTTACCATATGTAACCGAGACGTTTTGTGAACTTCGGAAAAATTTTTTTTCTAAATAATCATAAAAATTACTAATTTGTTTACCCTTCTCAAACCAATTAATTATGTTGAGCATTAGGGCTTACGGTGAATGTTTTTGCATTTACTATAGTAGAATCTGAACTCAGCAGGAATGAGGTTTTATGATAGTTTATAGGGTGCTTTCCAATTCTTATTTGTGCATCCTTCGTTACCTTTCCTCACTTCCTTTCCTCGCGTCTCAGTCCTCCCCCTGTAGAATACGAGGGAAGGCTGCAAGGAAAGAAAAGGAGGACGGAGGGATCGAATAAAAGCTTTTTTTATACATTGGAATACTTGATCACTCGAGCTTCACTCCACAGAGTCATCAGCAGCGTTCAAAGGATCTGCCCTTATGTTGTTGAAGTTTGTTTATTTTAGAAATTCATAATAAATAATAACAAAGCAAGATACCCTGTTGAAATATGTGAGATGTGTGGTTTATATAAACTGCAAAGGTAAAGTATAAATTAAAATGATTGTGACCGATGTGAAGGGGGAGGAGAATGTATACGTGCGTCACGTTTAGTCAATAAAACACTTCCGCATATGATACACCTGTGTATCCTCGCTCATAGCTCCTCTGGAAGCTCCTCACTCCTCGAGGTGCAATTAGAGAATTGAGATGTCCTTCAAGATGGCTGAGCTCGATCGGTTTCCGGTTCATAGGATTGAGGATGGAGGAGCGAGGAGGGATATTGAGAAGCACCCGTAGACTTGATAAACCTGTTTTGCACACGTCACTCTAACACAGAACCAGGAAGCAGGAAGAGTTTGAGAAAGAGAAACAGTTGAGCTGTTGTGTGTTTGTGTCTCAGTATTCATGTAGTAAAATGGCAGAAGCCAAATTTTGAGTGAGATGAGTTCCTGTGTTCAGTGTGTCTGGATCTCCTGAAGGATCCAGTGACCATTGCCTGTGGACACAGTTACTGTAAGATCTGTATTACAGGCTGCTGGGATCAGGAGGATCAGATGAGAGTTTACAGCTGCCCTCAGTGCAGACAGACCTTCAGTCCAAGACCTGCTTTAGCTAAAAAAACAATCCGTGTGGGCCCCTCACTCCTCTATCGCATCGCAAACATGTTGAGACTCTGTTTGTGGGAGGTTATGTTCTCTTATGAGAACGTGACCATGTCAGCACGTTGTTCGTCTTGCCTTTTTCATTAATGCCAGCAGCCATGTCACCCTGTAGCCCAAGACCGGTTGCCCACTGAAGCTAAGCAGGGGGAGCCTGGTTAGTACCTGGATGGGAGACCTCCTGAGAAAACCAGGTTGCTGCTGGAAGAGGTGTTAGTGAGGCCAGCAGGGGGTGCTCACCCTGTGGTCTGTGTGGGTCCTAACGCCCCAGTATAGTGATGGGGACACTATACTGTCAAAGAGCACCGTCCTTCGGATGAGACGTTAAACCGAGGTCCTGACTCTCTGTGGTCATTAAAGATCCCAGGATGTCTTTCGAAAGAGTAGGGGTGTAACCCCGGTGTCCTGGCCAAATTTGCCCCTTGGCCTCTGTTGATCATGGCCTCCTAATCATCCCCATATACTGATTGGCTTCCTCACTGTCTCCTCTCCACCAGTAAGCTGGTGTGTGGTGGGCGTTCTGGCGCAATATGGCTGCCGTCGCATCATCCAAGTGGATGCTGCACATTGGCGGTGGTTGAGGAGATTCCCCCCCTTCTATGTAAAGCGCTTTGAGTGCCGAGAAAAGCGCTGTATAAATGTAATGAATTATTATTATTATTATTAAGATTGAGTGATCAGCATGCTGTGTGCCGTCGAATTGACGGCCACATTCACTGTCTCGCATGCCTGGCAGCTTCTGGATGGGATGCTGGTCATTCTCATGACCGGGCAGAGAACTTTTGTTGAATCATACTGTCCGCCACTGGCGTCTCAGCCAGCGGTACCACATTCTCAGCAAAAACAGCTTCTCTATCTCTGGGTCCCAAGAGAGTGAGGTTAGCTGTGTGCGACGCTATGCCTTGCCACCCTCTGCCAAGATTGGGTTGCAGCGATCGACCTGAAGGACGCGTACTTTCATGTCTCGATTCTCCCTCGACACAGACCATTTCTCGCTTTGCGTTCGAGGGACGGGCATATCAGTACAGTCTTCACGAAAGTCGCGGAGGCGGCCATTGCTCACATGTGTGAGCGTGGTGTTCGCATTCTCAACTACCTCAACGACTGGCTCATTCTGGCCTAGTCGAGAGGGCAGTTGTGCGAACACAGGGACATGGTGCTCAGTCACCTCAGCCACCTTGGGCTTCGGGTCAACTGGGAAAAGAGCAAACTCACCCCCGGGCAGAGGATCTCTTTTCTCGGTATGGAGTTGGACTCAATCAACATGACAGCGCCTCACCGAGGCCCGTGTCCAGTCAGTGTTGATCTGCGTGAGCATGCTCAGACGCAGAACAGCGGCACCACTGAAACTTTTTCAGAGGCTCCTGTGGCATATGGCATCTGCAGCCGCGGTAACGTTGGTCGGATTGCTTCATATGAGGCCGCTGCAACACTGGCTCCACGATCGAGTCCCGAGATGGCCACGTACAACGGGCATGCAGCTTCAGGTCTGTGGACGGGGCCTCAACTGCATTGGCACATCAACTGCCTCGAGTTGTTAACAGTACATCTTGCGCTGAGCCGCTTCAAAACGCTGTTACTAGGCAAGCATGTACTGGTCCGTACGGACAGCACTGCAACCGTTGCGTACATCAACTGCCAAGATGATCTACGCTCCCGCCGCATGTCACAACTCACCCGCCATCTCCTCCTCTGGAGTCAGAAGCATCTGAGCTTGCTTCGTGCCGTTTACATTCCGGGCCTGCTCTACTGTGCAGCCGAACGAGATCTCACGGCAGCAGGTGCTACCGGGAGAATGGCGACTCCATCCCCAGGTGGTCAGCTGATTTTCAGGTGCTTCGGGACTGCACAGGTAGATCTGTTGCCGCCCCGGACACGTCTCACTGCCAGTTGTTCTTTCCCTGACCGAGGGGACCCTCGGCACGGATGCTCTGGCACACAGCTGGCCCCGGGGCCTATGCATGTATGCGTTTCCCCCAGTGAGCCTTCTTGCAAAGTCAGGGAGGACGAGGACAGGTCTTGCTAGTTGCGCTGTATTGGCCCAACCGGACCTGGTTCCCGGAACTAGTGCTCCTCTCGACAGCCCCTCCCTGGCCCATTCCTCTGAGAGAGGACCTGCTCTCTCAGAAACGGGGCACCCGTCCAGACCTCTGGAAACTCCATGTCTGGTCCCTGGACGGGACGCAGAGGTTCTAGGTGACCTACCCCCACGGTAGTTGACACCATCACTTCCGCTAGAGCCCCCTCTACGAGGCGCCTCTATGCATTGAAGTGGAACCTGTTCGTTGACTGGTGTTCTTCTCATGAGGAGAACCCCCGATCTTGCTCGATCAGAGCTGTGCTTTCCTTCCTGCAAG
This sequence comes from Leuciscus waleckii, assembly GCA_900092035.1. Classification (NCBI taxonomy): domain Eukaryota; kingdom Metazoa; phylum Chordata; class Actinopteri; order Cypriniformes; family Leuciscidae; genus Leuciscus; species Leuciscus waleckii. The sequence continues at coordinate 799,000 of FLSR01000898.1, read as the reverse complement.
AAGGGCTGGAGGGAAGGCTGTCTCCCTCCACCCTTACAGTCAGTGGTTAAATTGGGCCGGGGCTCTCCGGGGCTCAGCCCCGGCACATAAGCCTGCTCGTTTGTGTCCTGATGTGCCTGTTTACAGTCAGTTGCCTAATGGAAATTATGTCACATCAAATTTGATGAAAGTGATGCTTTTGAAAACATATTTCTGACAATAAATGAAAGATTTTTTAAATGGCATGTCTATTTTGTCTCGGCGGAACTGAGATGAGAAAAATCGGAACACGGCCGTATTCTTGTTCAGCTGCTTAATGTCGTTGTCAGTCGACCATGATCGCGCACCGCTCGCGCATGCCATGCGCATCTTAGGCTACTACTCAAAACTCCGACACGGATAAATGTATGCAGCAATATATAAAGAATGTTCCTGGGAGATCCGTAGTTGCGCGGGATGTGGAAGCGCGCTAAAGTTCCAGAACCTTCAACCGGCTTAAACAATAATAAATAAAAACTCACGAGCTGCTGGCCGCCGCTGGAGATCAATTTTGTCAAGTTCAGCACAACGTTGGTTGTACAAAAAGTGCCCTGGCCTTGAACGACAAGGTTTTTGACTGATATGCGACTCCGGAGCGACTTATAAAATATGCTACGGTAAGTTATTTATTCTTTTTGTGCAAATGTCCCATAAAGTCCCATCCTTTAAGGATTAATTTATGTCCCGTTGACCGGTCCATTGGATTACGAATAAAAGCAGAATCAATAAAGTCAAAAATGTGATGTGCAGAGTTTTATAGTCTTGATATTGTTTCTTATTCAAAAGTGGCGACGCCCCTTTTTTCTCAGAATTGCGAGATATGAAGTCAGAATTGTGAGAAATAAAGTCGCAATTCTGAGTAATAAAGTCCCAATTGGGAGATATAAAGTAAGAATTGCATGATATTCGTCGAAATTTCGTGTTATATAATCAGAATTGTGAGATATAAACTATTCTGAGGTAAAAAAAAATGAAATGCTTGAAATGTCTTCTTTTAAACAGAACAATTCAAAAAGTAAACAGACTGCTGCATGTGTAATTTTTAGAAAACACTTGTTCATTAATAAACAATTAAAATGTCTCCTTGCTATATTTTACATGTTCATAATCATTACTTTTGCCGGTTCTTTGTGACAGCTTTTAGGCCTTTATTGGCAGCGCCACCCTTACATGTTACATGAACGCGTCAGCACCGCATCAGCACCGAAAACAGGAGATTTTTCAATCCCTGTTTTGGCAGGGGAAAACTGATCAGAAAATGTAACGAAACATTGTAGAAATGTAGTGGAGTAGAAAGTATAATAATTGCTGCAAAATGTAACGAAGTAAAAGTCAAAAGTAGCCAATGCACTATTGATTCTACTTATGTAAAGTAAAGATATGTGAAAAATGTACTTAAATAAAGTAACAAAGTATTTGTACTTCGTTACATTCCACCACTGCTGATTAACAGTAATGTAAATGCTAAATGTCCTAATACCTGTTAATACTACAACAATGCAAAGTATTTGCTCTTAACCTTGCAGTTTTTCACATATCATGTAACACTCAATTTCTCCATTTCTTTGCACAAAACTCTCCAGAAATTGCCATTTAATGTTTTTTTTTTTGTTTTGGTTTTTTTCGGGGGAGCATACCCCCGGACCCCCCTAGGGAGAGCCCCCCCACATAATAAATCCCAATTTAACCCCTGCTTACAGTGTATGTTGCCGTGATTGCCACACATCACAATGCAGTTGAAGGTAAGTCATTGGGAAGGCACGACCTGATCGTCAGGTTCCTGGAATCGTTTTGATAAACATATAGCTATCCGATCTGAGAAAACGCATGAAGTGGCCAGGTGTAAACTTGGATATTGTCTGCTCTGCTGATATGAAAAGCTCACTGTATATTGTAATAATAAATAGCATTTGTGACAGCAATGATATTTTAGATATGTGATGATTTATAAATGTGTGTACGTGTATATTTCCATTGCAGGTTTGGTCAGGTGCAATTTCATCTTAAAAATACTTAAATTTAACTTGTTCATATCTGTAAACACCCTGTAGCTTGTTATCTAGCAGGTACAGTTAGTGTGACGGTTTGGTTTAATTGAAATATTTATTCGATAGTAGTTTAGATACACAGTGAGTGCTGCCAATCTTCATTGGGCATGTTGCGTCCTTCCTTTGGAGATTCCTCGTTGTAAACCAACCAATCAGCATGTAGCTCATCTAAATATTCATGAGCATACCATAAAAGGGAGAAAACCGCTCGTTTCATTCTGGGGCTATTTCTCAGGGTTGCATTAGGGCGTATAAAAGAGCCATCAGGGCATTTTCAGCCCAACCAATGTTACATACCCTATTTGGATACCTTAAGGAGCAGTGTGAAATACCCTATAAAATCATTCTATCACCCCTTTAATCATTTAGCAGAAGCTTTTATCTAAAGCGACTCACAAATGAGGAGAACAATAAAAGCAATCAAAGTGCTGTGACAAGTCTCATTTTGTCCAGCACAGTACACGTAACAAGGTTGTTGTTTTTTTTAAATACAAAAATAAATAGAAAGAATAGAACAATGAGTCGAAATAGATGCATCTTTAGCTGTTTCTTGAAAATGGGTTCAAGAACCTGCTCGGGTTATTAATACAATTGAGGCAAGCAACTTATTTGTTAAAGAAACAATGTAAAATACAGTTTTATGGCCGATTTTAAAGGGATACTTCAGGATTTAGCATTAAGCTTTGTATTAGTAGAAAACCTGTAGTATTTTCGAATTACCGTGCTTTCCACCCTCATATCCCACTGAGACAAGAGATTTATGTATTTTTTGTCTGGAAAAAATCCTCCGATGACGCAAAAATCGTCATTTTGCGTCATCGGAGGATTTTCTGGCCAGAGTCT
>FLSR01000898.1:703294-788453 GCA_900092035.1 Leuciscus waleckii | reverse complement strand
TATGACGGTCTGCGGATGAGAGACCAAGACACAGTGTTTTTTTTTTTTTTTTTTTTTTACCGAATATGTTCATCAGTGGTTGAATATCAAGCAGGGCGTTTGTGTGCATTTTGTTTTGTAAGATTTCAACAAATAGAAAGTCTCCGCAACGGCGATAGATTGAAGCGCGCATCTGAGTGAAAACTGTGCGCGAGCCACAAGAGAACACTGTTTCCGCGGCAACGAGCACTCAGCTTGAACAACACATTTCAGCGCTAGAATGCATCTTATTCAACAAACGAAAATTAATGTCCTGCTAGTTAACCGGAAATGTTTTATTTATTTGTATTAGGTACATCCGTGCGCGAGATGTTTCAGCTCAGCTTTTATAATGCACAGTGACAGTGGTGTGCGCTGAGGTTGAAGATCAGCTGTCTCGTCGTTGATGTTACGCAGTAGTGCATACAGTGCATGATTGTATTTTGCATGAATCTGTGTGTGTTGATATGGCGATTGGGGGGGGGCGTTAGATCGTTACTGAAGGCCCTGACTGAAACCCCACGGTACGCTACTGTATATATATAACGCAAATTATTGCAAGAAAAAGGCTAAATTAATGCGATCTTAAGACAATTTTTTTAATATTCGACGGGCCGGATTAAACAGCCTAACTGTGGCCCGCGGGCCGTAGTTTGCCCACCACTGGCCTACACAATAGACAGGAGCACATGGCCCAAAATAACAAAACACCCATGTGCAGCACAAGACAGGACAGGCATGTGACAGATGCATCGTCTCTCAAGGCACCAGCATTACCCACCAAACCACTTGGAAACACCTCGGCTTTGGTGGGTAAAGCATATTCGGCGGCGGGTCAGGCCATGGCATGCCTGCATTCAATGTCAATATTGCAGGCATACCAGGCTGACCCCAGAGCGTCCAACCCCTCTGGAGTTGGACGCTATGGTACAGGCGTGGCCGAGGTCACGTCTGTACGCCTTTCCCCCCGATCGCTCTACTCCCAGGAGTTCTGGAAAGGGTCCGCTGAGACGGGGTCAGTCTACTGTTGGTGTCCCCGTTCTGGCCGGCCCGAGTATGGTTCGCGGACCTAGTGTCTTCCTCGATGGCTCTCCTCTGGAGATTCCGATCAGGAGGGATCTACTCTCTCAGGCAAGAGGGTTGATCCTTCACCCCCGCCCAGAGCTGTGAAAACTGTGGGCTTGGCCTCTGAGGGGGCCCAGCTCATAAGTTCTGGTCTCTCAACTGAGGTTGTTGAGACCATCCTCCACTCCAGAGCTCCGTCCACGAGGAAGTTATATGCCTAGAAGTGGAGATTGGTTACTTCTTGGTGCGGAGAGCACCAGTTCCTGCAGGAGCGCTTCTCCGCAGGGCTATCCCCATCCACACTGAAGGTGTATGTGGCGGAACTGCGGCTCTTTGAGGCTGAGGCCAGCAGTTTGCATGAGGGTGCCGACATGGAACATGGCCCTCGTATTAGAAGGCCTCTCCCTAGCTCCATTCGAGCCCATTGAAGAGGTTTCTGAGAAATGTATTACTCTCCAGACTATCTTCCTTCTTGTTATTTCGTCTCTCAAAAGAATTGGAGACATTCAAGCACTCTCGGTTTTTCCCTCATGCTTGGAATTCTCGCCCGGCATGGTAAAAGCCTTTCTCCATCCTAGACCGGGCTATGTTCCTAAGGTCCCAACTAATATTGTTAGACCTATAATACTGCAAGCTTTCTGTCCTCCTCCTTTTCTGACATCAGACCAAGATAAACTTAATCTGCTCTGCCCAGTTAGGGCATTAGATGCTTACGTTCACAGAGCTGCCCAGTGGAGGAAGTCCGAACAGTTGTTTGTTTGCTTTGGCATCTAAGCAGAGGATGAGCAAATGGGTAGTTCAGGCTATCTCACTTGCTTAAGAGTCGGCTGGTCAGCCTTCACCTTTGGCCGTACAAGCTCACTCGACTAGGAGTATGGCTGCTTCCAAAGCTTTATTGTCAGGAGTTTCACTTCATGACGTTTGTGATGCGGCAGGCTGGTCCTCACCGCACACATTCGTCAGATTCTATGATCTTGACCTCAGCTACACTCCAGGGGCCTGATGTATCAATCTTGCGTACGCACAAAAACTTTGGTACGCCAGCTTTCACGCTCACGGTCGTATGTACTAACAGTGAAATTAACGCGAGAATGTGCGTTCCTCCACGCCAATTTCATGTCTGGCGTACGTACATTTCTCATTGTTTTTGTCCGTTGGCGACTCTTACAGGCAATGAAGTGAAGTTGCAAACATTACACAACGAATTGTTCTACAAGTCTATCGCACCACCACCTGTGGGAAGCATTGCTATTAATTTGCAATTTATAAAATAATTGACATATATTGTCACACGAGCCTTATGGGAATATTCTATCAATTATGCAATTAAGTAAGAACATATAAAAGCATATGCAAATTGATACAACCCTTAGTCTATGGCAATGACAGCTTTGGTTTAATGTCCACCTTTATATCAGACCATTTCTTTTTAAGGTCATTTAGGGTAGACTGTGTACATTTGAGACATGTGTACCAAAGTTGAGACAAAAAGCACCTTATTTTTATGAGCTAATTGTGGAAAATATAAACTACTTGTGGGTATTATTGATTGATATGCTATATGCTAATGAAATGTCATGTGGCGTGTCATGTGGAAATTCACTTCTTTTCAGTGTCTATTTTTGTGTGAAAAATCAAAACGCAAAAAGTGTCTCAACTGTACTCCGTCTACTCTACAGTGCGACTTTCAGATCCCACCGCATTGACGGCATCAGCCAAACTCTCCCACTCATATTTTTTCCTTTTGTTATTAATTCCGGAGGACAAAGTTCCAAATAATTTTTTTTTTTCGTTTCTACCTCTGATAGTAGCACCTCCAATTCACTTTCTGTAAAGTTTCGTTTCTTGCCGCCATTTTCTTACTGCTTTCTTTTGCCAAAGTGGACTCATTACCATATTTAAATTGATTTAATTAAGGGAGGAGACTGGGTGGGGCGTTGTGCTCGTGCATGTGCGCTCAATTTTACGTTAACTGGGATGTACAAAGAGAATATGCGTGGGATCCTTCGTACGCAGAGATTCATACATCTGGGTTTTTTTGTGCGTACGCACATTTACAGCTTTGTCCGTACCCAATGTTTTAGTATGAATTCAACGCAAGTCTTTGTACACGAGGCCCCAGGAGCGCAGGTGCTTTCGTCCGAATGTGCACTCTGACTTTACACGGACGGGCATTTGCTCTTATGGCAACGTGGGTATTAGTGTTCCCGCAGCGTTTCGATGCAGCTCGAGTTCCCTTGAAAGGGAACGTCTCGGTTACGTATGTAACCCTAGTTCCCTAAAGAGGGAATGAGACGCTGCGTCCCCTGCCATACTCCCGGCATGCCCGTGATCGACTTGCTTCGGCCTATCAGAAGCTAGCGCAGTTATGCGTAATCACGCAGGGGTGTTCCCGCAGCGTTTCGACGCAGCGTCTTGTTCCCTCTTCAGGAAACTAGGGTTACATACGTAACCGAGACATTCCCTGGGACCTTGCATTGACTATCAAGATTTGAAAAGCATCACGGTGTAGGAACTGAGAGCAAATCAGACAGAAGCAACTCGTCAAACTGACCAAGAAGCAGAATTCCATAGAGAGACAGGACACCCAGGACCAGGAGATCAGAAGACCTGATTTTGGGTGTCATCAAGGCTGAAACAGACTAACTCAGAAACAAAGAACTTGTAAGAGATAACTATTAACCTACATAATGTCTATAACCCATGCAGTTGACTATCATGTTGTAATTGCAATTGTTTATGTCCTTTTTAATAACTATGGAGTGCTTGGTATCAGTGTGAATGTTGTCTCATTTCTTGAATTATGGTATGGATCAAATCTGTGTAAAATGTATTGTACTCATTTGAAAGTCTCGTTTTCTAAGTTAAGTTTTGCAGCAAAGTTTCAGTCAACAACTCTATAGTTCAGCTCACCTTAAACTTCCAACTTTAGCCAATCCGCTTCCATTCATCCGCCAACAGACAGGAACGTGATTGGCCACCCAAGACATCACTCCAGACACAACTAGATCTCCAGCAAATCAACGAAATTGGGAAATCACTTTCAGCAAGGATACTTCAGAAGGGAATCCCCATTGATGACAAACAACAAAAGCAATGTGCTGATGAATTTAATGTCTTAAACTGCTGATCTTTTTGCCATGCTAATAAAGTGTTTTCACTATATCACTATATTTCAGTTTGAATATTAATATCCACTACAAAGTTGACAGCTACGGCTGGTTCAATTGAGCACTGCACGATTAATTTGTTTGGCCGTAAAATAAGCAAATTTTTTCTTTCAAATTTCTTTAAAAATTCCATATAAATTTACTAATAGGCCAGTTAATTTGTATTTTGAGGTAAGTTTATTTATATAGCACATTTCATACACTATGGCAATTCAAAGTCAGGGCTTGAATTTCGGCGCGGGATTGCGGGTATTGCGCATCATTTTAATAATTCCCGCAGGTCTCCCACTTATAATGCGAGAAATTCCCGCAAACATTGATTCACTTTAGCCTGTAGGTTGTATTAGTAAATTAATCCACACAGATTATAAAATCAAATCAGTCATTTTAAAACTGTCTGCGAGACGCAATTTCTGAAACAGCGCGAGTGATTCAGCGGTGCTGCGTCTTCTATCAGCTGCTTAGCGCTGCAGGCGGTGATAATACACTCTCGCGTTTCGGGAGTCGGGATAGACGGAATTGTCACTTGCATGATCGGGCCAGCATTGCATAAATGAGTAACTAAAGTTTACCATTTGCACGTCTTTTTAAGTCTTACCAGTTTATGCATTCACGCGATTTTAAACTATTCGGCACTTGCACGCTGTCTGAGAGATGTTTTTCTCTGCACACATACATAGAGTAAAGCCGCCTCACAAACAGCTCGCGGGTAACAAAAGTTATTTTTTGTGGATTAAATCGCTTTAACAGTCAAAAACATGCGAAAATTATGTCATTTTCGGTCTTGGTGAGTATTCTCATCCTCTAAAAACAGTCGGTTATGTCTTAAATAAGCATAAATCGCACGTGACCGTATAATAACAGGATCCGTGCACTACTCTTAAAGGGACAGCAGACATATGTGTCTGTCATTAATTTGGTTGTCAAAACAACAAAACATCGCTTTCATTTTAAGGAATCAGGATTAATAGCCTATGTATTTAATTTAGTCAGGACTAAAATACTACCCAGTGTTATTTTACATTTGATTACTTTATTCAGTCTCTGTAGTATTTCTGAATACTATTGTTAGACCTAAGCAAAAACTCTTCTCTTTATTTCTCTTTATTGGTATCTTTATTCTATTGTATTTATTTGTGCTACTTTTTTCAATTTAATTCAAAGATTGAAATCAAGCTCCTTGTGTTGTGTAAATTCTTAAGAACAAAATTACCCCATTGTAAAAATGTGATGAGTGAGTATACATTTAGGCGAGATAAATGTAATTTAAAAAAAAGTCTAAACTCCCCCCTCAAATTAAAAGTCCCCCCCATAAGAATCACCTAAGGGGGGATTTCTGAATAAGGGTCAAGGTCCCGGGCTGCGCACCAGTCAGTGAACACTGACCATTTCAGGGCCTAGAGGCATCTAGTTGTCGGTGCTCTAGCCTCAGTGATGGTGTTTAAGAACTTTTCCGGGAGGCTCCCGGGTACCCGTTGAGGGGCCTATGTGGAGGGCCCACAAGTCGGGACGGGGATGCCAGATCATCCCGTTCGCCTGCATGAGGAGGTCCTTCCTCAGCGGTATAGGCCAAGGAGCTGTTTCCAGCAGCTGCGCCAACTAGGGGAACCAGACCTGGGTCTTCCAGAGAGGGGCTATTAGGAGGGCACCTGGTTCCAGGTGAAGGGGTCTCCGCTGGAGAGAGTGAGGCACACGGGGACGTGGCCGGCGTGGGCTCGCTCGTCTCAATTCGCTCAGGCATCCTCTGGCCCCGTCGTTTATTCCTCCGCGGTTCGAGGAGGGCGTGAAACGGGAGAGCGCGAGGGGCAGGGTCGCCCTCTGAGAAGGTCGCTTTTTTACAGGTCGCTTGTTCCGCTGCTGGGGCTTGTCGACGGCTTCTTAACAGGAGAAACAGCGAAGTGAAGAGTTTGCTGAAGGAGATTAACCCTCTGGGGTCTGAGGTTTTTTTGGGGTCCTTGAGATGTTCTGACATGCCCTGACATTTGTGCTTTTTTCAGTTGCTTATAAACATATTAATGGCAAAGGTTTGTATAATATCCAAGGAAAACATGTCTATTAATTGTGCATTTAATTCTCATACTGTATTTTCAGTTTTGGAATATGTATCCTCTCCCCAAATTTGTCAATAATATAACACAATAAAAATTATTTAAAGAAAATGCTTATATTTACCTTTTAAAATTTGTTTACATCTACCTTGTAAATATATTTTTTTTTATTAAAAAGGTTACAATTACAACAACAATTGAAGTGTAATCTTTCTTTGTAAAAACTAAAGTATACATTTTATCATATATATTTCAAAGTTAAGGATTCATTACTTCGAATATAGTCTACATTGACAAAACATACTATATTTGACATATTAGCAAAAATTGGCAAACAAAAGCTTATTTGAGGTGGCAGATATTTTACAGTAAAAATGTATAATCTATCCAAAACTAATCAACGAAATGTTGTCTTTCATATGTCTGTAACATAGGTCTTTCGTTTTTATTATAAGAAATATAAATGTTAATTTGCAGTTTAATACGTTGCTTATACAAATACATTTTATTTCAACATATTTCAGTCGATTTTTACTCAATACAGTTTGCTAGAAACGAAACATTCATTCACACACAGAAACGCCTGACTGTAACGTTGTTTTTATGAAATATTAGGGCATATAAATGTTAATTTGCAGTTTAATACGTTGCTTATACAAATAGCCTACATTTTATTTAAACATATTTCAGTCGATTTTTACTCATCTCAGTATAGCAATACAGTTTGCTAAACATCATAATTCATTCACAAAAAGAAACGCGATTCACTTGAGAAGGAAAAAAAACTTACTTCAGTATTCCTCAGCTCCTCGAAATACCCGCACTTCTGAGGTACATTTTCCATTATTATTATTCCTCACAGCGCTGCGAGACGGTGTAAACAAGTACAATGATCTGATTAAACTTGTGTTTTCTCGAGCTGATATGGGGGCGTTCACAGGTTTGCGTGGATTGGGCGGAGTCACATTAAAAATAATTAGATGAGATGAGAACGACTGACATCTCGCTCTTTTCTTACAGATTACATGAACTGAGATATTTGTTTTTTATAAATTACTTAATTTAAAAGAAGAGAATTCAAGCTCCATGCCTGTGTGTCTGTATGCCTGTTTGACTGAGTATTCGCTGAGTTATTGTTCAATTTCGGACGTGTTTCAGAATGGACTACACTGACAGAGAGAAGGCAGAACTCGCTTCGTGTTTATTTTTCTTTATTTGGCAAAAAGCAAAACACTTTGTTTTTATTGTGAGTATACACAAAAATAATACACATTTAACAGAATCGATTGCTGTATGAAACGTGTTTGTAATATCAAAGTCAACAGAGCAAAATGAATCTCTTTTGAACTGATAAAAAAAAAAAGAGAGCTGGTATCGCCGGCGATACCGCCGACCCCAGGGGGTTAAATTTGATTCCTATGGCGAAATGGCCCGCTTATATAGCCAGAAGCCGTGTCCATTCTGGTCAGTCGCTTCACCATAGGTTTGTGCAGTTCCCGCAGCACAGCCAATGAGCGCGCTAGTCAGCTCTGCTCTGTGCTCGCTGTGCAGCTGCACTGCGTTTTAAAATAAAGGCTTCAATATTCATGAGAAAAGGAGTTTTCCCATAGCGTATAGCTACGCAATATGAGAGACCGTTCTCGAAAGGGAACTGTGTCTGTGGTGATCTTTCGATGCACCTAAAAAATCTATTTGACATCTCCAGTAGACCCGCCGGTTTCACACTGCACGCGTTAACAAAGCATAAGCAGCAGTATTTTTTTTCGGTGCTCATGTTAACAGATTAGAGCATTCACACCGCACGCAGAGGCGGCGCGGCAGCGCGTAGCAGGAGCAGAAGCAGCAGCGCCAAGTCTATTTTTGTTGCGCCGCTCACGCTGAATTAAAGTGACACTGCGTTGATCATGGCCAAAATACACAGCAGTTTTACCCAAAAAGTGCATTGATTATATCTATTGTGTTTTAACAGTCAATCAAATGACCTTCAGCAATTTAAAAATAAAACAAATGTCCAAAAACAAACTTTTAAGTTTAAACAATTTATACTGCCAATTTACTTAAGTTACAGATTAATTTGATTATATATATTACTAATCACAAAACCACAAAATCACAAAACCAGTCACATGTCGCACGGGTATATTTGTGGCAATAGCCAACAATACACTGATTGGATCAAAATAAAAAAAAAATCTTTTATGCCAAAAATCATTAGGATATTAAGTAAAGATCATGTTCCATGAAGATATTTTGTAAATTTCCTATCGTAAATAAATAAAACATTTATTTTTGTGAGTGAATGCAGCACAATGGCGAACATAAATGGACAACTTTAAAGGCGATTTTCTCAATGTTTCAATTTTTTTGCACCCTTAGATTCCAGATTTCTAAATAGTTGTATCTCGCCAAATATTATCCTGTCCTAACAAACCATACATCAATGGAAAGCTTATTTATTCAGCTTTCAGATGATGTATAAATCTCAATCTCAAAAAATGTACCCATGTGACTGGTTTTGTGGTCCAGGGTCAAATATATACAATGAACAAAATTATAAACGCAATACTTTTGTTTTTGCCCCCATTTTTGATGAGCGTAACTCAAAGATCTAAGACTTTTTCTTTGCACACAAAAGGCCTATTTCTCTCAAATATTGTTCACAAATCTGTCTAAATCTGTGTTAGTGAGCACTTCTCCTTAGCCGAGATAATCCATCCACCTCACAGGTGTGGCATATCAAGATGCTTATTATTGCACAGGTGTGCCTTAGGCTGCCACAATAAAAGGCCACTCTAAAATGTGCAGTTTTATCACACAGCACAATGCCACAGATGTTGCAAATTTTGAGCAAGCATGCAATTGGCATGCTGACTGCAAGAATGTCCAGAGAATTTGGCAGTACATCCAATTGGCCTCACAACCGCAGACCACGTGTAACCACACCAGCCAAGGACCTCCACATCCAGAATCTTCACCTCCAAGATCGACTGAGAGCAGCCACCTGGACAGCTGCTGCAACAATTGGTTTGCATAACCAAAGAATTTCTGCACAAACTGTCAGAAACCATCTCAGGGAACTCATCTGCATGCTCGTTGTCCTCATCATGGTCTCGACCTGACTGCAGTTCGTCGTCGTAACCGACTTAAGTGGGCAAATGCTCACATTCGATGGCATCTGGCACTTTGGAGAGGTGTTCTCTTCACGGATGAATCCCGGTTTTCACTGTACAGGGCAGATGGCAGACAGCGTGTATGGCGTCGTGTGGGTGAGTGGTTTGCTGATGTCAACATTGTGGATCGAGTGGCCCATGGTGGCGATGGGTTTATGGTATGGGCAGGCGTATGTTATGGACAACAAACACAGGTGCATTTTAGTAATGGCATTTTGAATGCACAGAGATAATGTGACGAGATCCTGAGGCCCATTGTTGTGCCATTCATCCACGACCATCAACTCATGTTGCAGCATGATAATGCACAGCCCCATGTTGTAAGGATCTGTAAACAATTCCTGGAAGCTGAAAACATCCCAGTTCTTGCATGGCTAGCATACTCACCGGACATGTCACCCATTGAGCATGTTTGGGATGCTCTGGATCGGCGTATACGACAGCGTGTTCCAGGTCCTTCGCAACTTCAGCAACTTCGCACAGCCATTGAAGAGGAGTGGACCAACATTCCACAGGCCACAATCAACAACCTGATCAACTCTATGTGAAGGAGATGTTGCACTACGTGAGGCAAATGGTGGTCACACCAGATACTGACTGGTTTTCAGCTCATGAAAAATGGGGGCAAAACAAAAGTGTTGCATTTATAATTTTGTTCAGTGTATATATATATATATATATATATATATATATATATTGGCATAAGAACAGATGTCATGTTGACATTATACTACAAAATCATAAACAAAAGCACGTGGTGTCACAGGCGGTGGTCTTCAGAGTGCACCTGAAAAGACGACAAAAATGGACGACACTCATCTCATTGTGGAGGTTGAGAAGCATACAAATATTTATGATCCACATAATGTGCTTTAAAAAGACTTTCAGCAGGGAAAAAGCATGGATGAAGTTGCAGTGGCTCTTGGTGCGATGGTCATTTAAAAGTGCAGTAACTTTCCCTGGCCCACGAGTGAACAAGTCAACTCAATATAGAAAGGTAAATAGAATAGACAGATTAATATAGCACACATACAGTATAGACATCTATGATGTGCATGATTTTGTTGAATTTTTGACTTTCCAGCGGGTAGGAGAGGTGGGGGTGTAGCTGCACTATTTAAAGATGTCTATCAATGTAAGCAAGTACCATTTTGGAATTACCCGTATTTCGAATATCTGGGTATTGTGTTAAAATGTACTCCATGCATTTTACTTATCATTATTTACAGGCCTCCAAAAAATTCTCCATTAATATGATTTAATATGTCTGCAGACACTCATAAAAGTAAAGTTAGGAGGGGCTGTTTCATTGAGGACATTCATTGCACTGCAGCTGTCTTCTAGCCAAGTTTCATTTAGAAGCATGTGGATATTAAGTCATTGACCAAAAGTGATTTATTTTTAAGTGATCGGATGTTTAAAAGTGCTAACTTGACGTATTAATCTGCTGTACAGCCATAACTATCTTTGTTGCATTAAATTCTTATTATCAATGTAAAGCTGCTTTGAAAAAATCTGTATTGTAAATGAAGGTGACTTGACTTGACTTGACATTCCTCTCCACTCCATTTGTTATAAGCTTTCTCCCAAATTCATTGGCCTGTTTCCTGTCACCAAAATCATGAATCCAGTGGCAGTCCGCTAAAACCCCTCCAGCATACAGGATAATGTATCCATCTTTCACATGTCCAAATTAAACTTGTTTTTTATTCTCCTCTTAATCTGCCTGTCCTTCACTCCCTTATTCAACAGGTAAAACATCCTACGGGGAAAGGCACTGTCACAGTATATGGGTCTGTGTGTTCAGTTTTGTGTGTTTTCCTTGTGTTTCTGTCATTGAAGTGATTTGCTGTCAGCACTGCTATGCCAACTCATTGAGCTGGTGAGCTAATCAGGTCAATCTGCACCTGCAGCTCATTCTCTCTCTTCTTTATAAGCTCTAGTGTGTGGTTCATTCTTTTTCAGATCGTTATTCTCATGTTCTGTCGTTTTCTGTTACTGCCCAGTTTCTGAGTATTGCTTGGACTTAATCGCTTGGATTACCCATTTGCTGTGTTCTATTCTTGGATTTCCAAGGGTTCACTGGTCTGTTGGTCTGCTTACCTGCCCAATTCAGGCTGTCACCACAATGCCAAAACCTGCTTCATTCATCTGTTTTCAACATCTGACCATATGAGTTTCTGCACTGTTTCCCAAAAAGTTTTCTGTAAAGTAAATCAAATAAAAAATCAAATACCTTGGAAATGATAGGTATGTTGAACAGAAACCATTTCAGGAATGGTGCAAAGGTGTGTGATTGTTCAAGTCTCTGTGTTTAGAATAGTGTGCTTAATAATGTGCCTCTTTGTCCTTTATCATGTATATTTGGATTATGTTGTAAAAATGCAACAAATCAAAAAGCCATTCTTTTAATCTCCTTACATTCTTTCTTCTAGTCCCATTCAGCTGATAGGACCACTAAGGGGGTTAGTCTTTGTCTTCCCAGGTGTGAAACATCAATATTCATGATCATTCACACTTCAACACATACAGCCTTACTTACACAAAACAAGTCTTACAAATTTTAAATCAATATAGTTTGATAGTTTTGAAGCAAAAAAATCTAGGCTACAAGTTCGTGTTTTCAAACAAATATTCAGTATGGGTTGGACTTTCAGTGGCATTTATTTTAAAATGTTTTACTTACCACACATAAACATCATTTTCTCAAAACTACAAACTTTTACATACATGCTGCTCACATGTTATTGTAGCAGAGCTTGTGCTGAATACAGTGACATTTTATAAGTAACAGAAATAAGCACAAATGTCAGGGCATGTCAAAACACCTCCAGGGCCCAGAAAACACCTTAGACCCCAGAGGGTTAAAAAAGTTAAAATACATTTGATTTTCTATTCAGGCAGATAAACTTGATCACTTCAAAGTGTTTTGAGAATGTGTATGTCCAATGGGAATTAATCAGCTGCAGCACACAGAAGTCAGGCTGCTCTCCTACACCTCACAATTAGGAGAGTAATTCAAGGCATGATGAAGAAAGAGCTTTATACTTCACACGGCCATCAGTCAGTCAGAGATGATACTAACCAGAACACTCCTTCTTCTTTCCCTCTCTTCCTACCCTTTTACCTCTTTGCTCTCTCTCTCTCTCATATTCTGTCTGGCTCTCAATCTTTTCACATCAGCAACACTTAGCTTCCAGGCCTCGCTAAGGCATGAGACTCCTTGTATACTTTATTGATAATAAATTTATGAACCAAACCTTGGAGGGAGGAGTATTAAACGAGTGAACGAATCGCCGCAGTTCACTTTGCCAAGCCGGCATATCCTTTTCATCAACAAAAATAACTCTTCAAAGGCAGTAAAAGCATGCTTAGAAAGTAAAGGGCCATTTGAGCGAGTATAGAGAGAATTGTAGAGGTGGGGGTGGGACAGATATGATCCAGTATGAAACACCCCCACTCTCATCTAAAAGCTAAACCCAGCCTTTGAAAAACATACAGAGCCTTTAATAATTCAGTCTTTGGAGAGATTGAGTAGCTTCTTTAGCGTAAAAATCTGCAATCTCCTGACATAAGATCAGTCCCCACGGGGGCATCTTGCTGAGTCTCATGCAGTCTCCTTGAGTTCTCACATCACATATAAGCACTGCGTTCCAAGACAGAATTCTGTACTTACAGCATTCACAATATTCAAGATTACCTTCCAGATATATAATTATTGTTATAAACATTGACACATTTCACAAATAGGCAACAAGCAAATTCAGTGAAAAAGTTTAATGTATTGACAATTATTGAAGTTGACTGCCGACTTAATTGCTGTGCCCCACCAATACTAGGCTGTAAATATTTTACAAATTTGCACCCTAAACACATTCATATTTTATCAGGTTTTTCAAGCAGTTTATTCTCAAAGCAAAGTGTTGGACTGCATAATTATTTCAGTTTAGCAGCTGGATAATTTTTTTAGTTTTAGATTTTTTTTTTTTTTTTTTTTTTTTGGACCTATTACTTACAAAATACAAGAATTTGAGTTATTGCTCCTTGGAGGGCTAATTTGAGCTAAGGCATGCATTAATTAATATAACCTAGATGGAAAAATGATATCTCTAAATAAGCTCTTGGTGAACATCCAGGATGATTGCATTCTTCAAAGGAAATTGGGACAATTATTGCACAGAAAGGTGGTTCATATTTTATGCTCTCAGATTCACTCCCTTCAAATTGGTAGGTAGCCTGCCTTCATGCGAATCTCAGGAGAACATGTTTCACATCTATCAGTAACCACAAATAATTACATTTCATTGGTGAGGAAGAAGGTCAGAAGATGCATGCAAAACACAGAGGGCCACATTAAGTCAGATATCAGTTCAAGGACACACTACAAAACACCCCATGTGTTATTGAATAAGTCAAACATGCTGATTAGGACACAAATACATTTGAAAATGAGATACATTAAATCTTAAATACATATATCCAAATATTCAGTAATATTTTTAACCCTTTTTTCCCATCCTAGTCTAGCATAGTTTAGTGCCAACTGCCAGTGGAAGGCTGTTCTGCCAGACCTTGTTTTCTCTTTCTTTCTGTTTCTCTTTCTTTCTGTAACAAATGCATTGTCTGCTCATGCTAACCCAATCCATCACTCCTATTCTGGCCATGAAAAAAGCACTTTCCTGGGGTGTGTTTTTTATTTTTGCCAGCACTGCTGTTCCTACAGCACTCGAGAGACCACACGATGGACACTATGGTCAACGTAGGCAAGGTGCAGAGGGATGGAGGAATACACTACCTATGTGCATCTCCTCCAAACCCCCCACTCCAACACTCCCTCCCCAAGCCAACAGCTCTCCCTGTAGGCCACTTCCATGTCCCTTGTGTCTCAGTAGACTGACTCATCCTTATGATAACCTGTGCACTATTAAATCTCCCAAAGGACCACAAGTCTGTCAATGTGCTGCTGTGACAAACAAGAGGGATGCTTTCAAGGAAACAGTGGTGTTGAGGTGTTTATTAGAGCAATCAAGAAGCAAACAAAAAAACTGACCAGAATGTACACTGACAGCTCAGAATACAACTAAGGTCAGTGACATAAGAGTGTCCATGATAAAAAAAAAATATAATAATCTTGTTCACATAAGTGCATGCAACCAAAGGTATTCTTTAAGCTTTGAACATGTCATCTTAATAGTTTTTGAACATGTCATCTTAATAGTTATTTAATAAGTAAATAAGTAAATCTTTTTAAAGGTTATAAGTAATTTTTTAAAAACATCATGTCATCATAAACATCATTATTAATTCATAATAAATATCATAAATTTTGGGGGGGAGTCACACCACCTTACATTTTACAATATGAACTAACCTTAACTTGTAACACGATGGTCATATTAGCTGACATTTTAAGATATTGTTTTCTGCATTAGACCATGTCTTTGTTTTGTAAGCAATGAAGCAGTTTTGGTTAAAAAAATTAAAATAATAATAATTCTAAGAAATGGGAATTATACAAGCCAAGACCAATTTTATTAATAAAGGTTTAATTTCCAGATGATTAAGTTTTTTTTCCCTTTCATTATCATATCATTTGTCACCCTGACATTTTAATTAAAATACTCAAATGTATGTATTTGTCACTGTATATTAATTGCATTTTAATGCTTTTTAAGATAAAAAAAAAATGTCATGTCATTTCAATGACCGCTAAGAATATGACTAGATTAAATGGAGGCGTGATCATAGAAGTCTACAAAGAAATATATGATTTCTTCACATTTATGTAATTTCTCTACAAATTCTATTGGCATTGTTTTAACAGATGTCATTTAGACGTTTTAAAGCTTGCTTTTGTGCAAGCTTTGAGTGATGTGGAGAGATGTGTGACTATGTATTTGCAGCAATTACTCTATTAAATCTATTCAAATTAGAGTCTGTTTCAGGTTTCCCCTGACAAAATGAAATTTGATTTCCAAAATGTTCTCTCGTCTTTGCTGCACAAAGAAGCCGTTGGGGATAGAACGAGTGATCGCTGGAGAGGGAAGTGGGCTGGAAGGAAATCTAGGTGATGTGTATGTTCTTAGAGTGCCCCTGGGTCTATCTTGGGTAGGCAGGATCTGACAAAAAGATCTGTAAGGAGGAAAAAAATCCTCCACTCTGCTCAAGCACGGGAAATTAAGCCCAGATAAAGATTCTTACTTAAAACACACCCTCAACTCTCGTTTTCTACATCTTTTCTTCCAACAGTCGCAGGAGAAATTACCAATTGTTTCATTATATAAACTCCCAGAAGTACCTGCCGTTAAGACCTGTAGGTTCTGGCGCTGTCCCAGGCTGGCCTCCCTCGGGTATTTGTTCAAAGGGAAACTCCACTGAGCCTCCCGGGGATGTTTAACTGATTGCAACAATAAGTATTTAGAGTATTAACTTCTGTGGGAATTCAACAAGTTTGGTTCTGTCAGAAGCTGAATTTAACTGTCAGGTAGCTTTACTTTCAAAGGGTCCTGACAGAAGTAATGACTAGTATTGGCAGGTGTTTTTTTTATTTATTATTATTATTATTTTATTTCTTCTAATAAACATGCAATTACCATTGGTGCGGTGAGACAGAATTTTAAGTCAGGAATTCTCAGTTTATCTCAATCAATTTAGATGATAGTCAAAATTTAGATGATTGCCAAATATTACAAAAAATGGAAATTGAAAGCCCTGTTTGATTCTTCATATCAAAACCTAGATCGGAAGAAGGTTAAGGGATTTTTTTATGAGAGGAAGGATGAATATTAAATGTTTTCAGGCGTGAAATATTAAGTTGAAGTATATAACTTAGGGTTTCACATACAGATGTAATTCATATTGCGTTTAGGTTCAACATCTTTAAATATAGCAATTTGAAAATGAAATAGATTAAACTGAATTGATTAAAAACTAACATTGTGCTAGTTTGATGATTAGATTTAGTAATTGTGGGTAAATGGATAGAATTCCCTCCTGCTATGACAGTGACATATGATGGAATATAACAAGAGCTTTACAAAAGAGAACAGTTGTGTGTCAGTTGACATCAAAAGACAAAAGCTGACTGACACTGAAATGAATCTTTGAATATGTTCAAAAAACTATTCTGCTGAACACCGCAAAGCTATACTATAGCGCCCTCTGTCTTTTGCAACTAGTACACAAATCTTCTGGCTAACAGAGACCAAAGTAAATTTCAAATCACATTTTGATACCAATAAAAATATCCTCTTTATAGCTGCTCCAGCTTTCTGACCTCACACAATCATCAAAAGGATAGCAAACTTACCACTGGAGCGCACATGCATGAAAACTGTTATTAGTTTGGAAGTTCCATAATTCAATAAGTTTACATTTTTAATAATTTATGATGAAAAATGTGAAAGTTTAAGAAGCCATACTGCACAAATAAAAGTTATTTTGAGGACGGGGATAATGGAGGGGGGGGGGGGGGGGGGGTGGTAGCATGTCTGCATGGTGCCCTGCTGGTGTGTAATTTGTGGTGAGGTGTTCTGGCCTTTTCCAGTCCTGTTTGGGCCAATGATTTTCTCTTGTCTCTGTGTAGCACTGACCTTCTGAAAGGCAGCTATGTGGTTAAAGCAGTCAATTTCCAAGGCCCTTGTAGCTCAACTCAAAACTCCATTATAGATTTTACCTCCAGGGGAACCAGAGGCCTTGCAAGGTTTTTCACAATTTTACCTGTGGAAAAAACCTAAAAGGACGGGCCACTCTCAAGAGGGCTGCTTAGGGTTGATTGGGGTTGTGAGGGACTGAGAGTGCCAGGTGTGTACCCCAGGACACCAGCCTCATCTTCATGTGATAAGAAGGGGGGGAGGCAAGAGCGAAAATGGAGCTTTAAAAACATTCGGATGGCACTGAACCCTTGGCATGACAAGGCCAGCACCTGAGGGAGATAACGAGAACACAGCTCAGAATATGATAGCAGCTACGTGGAGTTTAAAACACCTCCTAGCAGGAGAAAAAGAAGAGAGACGGAAATGGATATATGACGAAGAATGAGCCAGTAACAGAGGGTGGGAAAGATGGAGGCCTCCAAGAATACAAGTAACAGTTATTAAAAAAAACCAACAGTTCTCTTCCCTTGAACCATGTGTACTAACAAGCCAGGCGGGGGCCAAAGACTCAGCCAGATCCTATCAGGACATCTGTCACTTTGTGGTGACAACCTCCTTTAATAAGTGACAGGGCCTTAGTGCTCGTGGGTGCATGCTGGGGAGGGTTCCTCCACTCTGAGCAATAGAGAGGCCACTGCATCCATCAAAGTCACGCAGAGGATGCCCTTTTTAAAACAACTTGTCCCAATTACAGCCAATAAGCACCAAATGGTGCCCTGAACACCCAGGCGGGGGCATCTGACATCAAAGATGCCAAGTGAAAATGCCCGCGTGAGGTTTGTGTGGCAATTAGAGGACGTAAGCTGCATTTCATCACCAAATGTTTTCAAAATAAGTCTTAATTTAGAGGTAGTAGTAAGAAGAAAGACACTGAGAGAGAGATTGTAAGAGAGGGAGGGGGAGATGCCCTAAAGAAATCATTAAAGCATAATTACTGCTCATCATCTCTGCAAGTGCTTACAAAGTGCCAGTTCTGGATTTGTGCTCTTTTCCCTTGGGCAACACACACACATAAACATACACACAGACACAAATAAATTCAAGGCCATACCCTAGATAAAAGTTTTACAATCAATCTCTCACTGGGTTTAATGCCCAATTAAAATTGGAGCTTCAGCATCTAGAACAGACTTTTTTTTCTTTCTTTTATACCAGTAGTTCTTTTTGGTCTTTTCTAATAGAATATCAACATACATTTATTGCACATCTGTCACTTGTCTGTATAGTTAAAGCATGTGCTAATAAATTTAGCTTAGCACGGTGATATTTTTATGATTTTTATATAAGGTGTTATTTTTTTTTTTTTTTTTAAAGTTTTTTTTTTTTTTTTTTTTTTTGTAAAGCATGTGTGTTCCATTTTAAACTTCTGTCATTTCAGACCACGTAATGAGTCATGATAATTCAGTGTGAACAATCATTAAAATAATAAGGTTTTGTCATGTTTGGGTATGTACTGTCCCCACCTGCGTGGAATTGCGGTCTCCTTAGAGGGAAAGCAATGTGGAAAAAATTATTAAAAAAATAATTGCATATTAAATCGCAATATTGGTTAAAAAAATATCGCAATTAGATTACTTTCCAAAATTGTTCAGCCCTACATGGAATGTTAAGGGATTAGGACATGTGGTAAAAAGGAAAAAAATACTGACTTGACTTGAAAAAAATGAAAAAGCCACAGTTGCCATGCTTCAAGAAATGCATCTATCGGATAGTGAGCATCTGAAATTGAATCGGGATTGGGTGGGTCAAGTATATTATTCTTCATGCGCAGCTAACCCAAAGAAAAGAAGTACGATTATTTTAAAGGAGTCATGAACTGGATTGTTTTATTATTTTATAATGTTGCCTGGGGTGCCCTTATAATGTTAGTATGATTTTTACATCAAAAATTGTCATAATTTATAAATAAAAGCCATTTTTCCAAGCCTGATTTCAGCCTCAGATTTGAACGCTCTGTTTTAAGGGGCGTGTCTGCTGTGAGACTGCAGTGCAAACGCCCACTGCTGTGATTGGCTGACATGCTTGCATATGAAATAGCTAGTATTATATGAACTCTCTCGAAAACTTTTACTACGTTTTTACTATTACAGCTATCGAGATTAACAAATCGTGAAAAGTATCGTTTAAAGCATTATATTTAAATCTATTCCATCACATGAAAGGTTGCAGCATGATGAGCACTGACTGAGCAGATGACAGACAGTCTGTTGATCGTATGAATAAAGATCTTATCATTGCAACGCAATTTTTGTAAAATGTTTAGCACAGACACCTAAACCAGTGGGAAGGGTTGTAGGAACCGCGTCATTAAAAATGAATTTAATCCACTGGTCCCTGATAGCTTGGTCCGTTCTTGGGAGAGAAAAAACATTTCCATGTTGATTCTGGCAGTCAACAACAGAGCAACTCACGTGTGCACCACGTTTCTGCATCTTTCACGGTCAAGTGCGTACTTCGAATCGGAATTCAGTAATGGCGGCGCTCGACTGAATATGAGGAGGAGATGGGCAGGGCGGGCTTCCTGCAGCATAGGTCTCGGTGTCCATATATGGTATATCGTCAACCAGCCCACGTGCACGCGCACTCAAATACGTGATGTTAATTTCTGAAATTAACAGAAATTAACATCACATATTTGAGTGCGCGTGCACGTGGGCTGGTTGACGAACCCAGGGGTAAACAAACGCTTCACTTTTAAATATCGGCTTACCGGCCAGTGTATAATCATTAGGCAATCATAACATACATTTTTTCTCGTGGAAAAGTGAAAATTACAGGTCATGACTCCTTTAATTATCAAACACTTGTCATTCATTCTTGAAAATCAAATTAGAGACCCAGAGGGTAGATTTTTTTTGATCACTGGCCTAATATTTGGCCATCATATTACTGTTAAATGTTTATGCGCCAAATGAAGACTCTCCGAAATTCATATCCAAAATGATTTTGATATTCAATGAACACTGCAAAGGACTAGGAGTCTGCGCCAGTGACTTCAATTGCGTGATGGATGAAATATTGGACAAATCCTCGTCAGGCACTCTAGTCAATCCTAGATCCTCTTTGGTTCTTAAAAAACTATGCAAAGAGAGTGGTTTAATTGATAGCTGGAGAGAAATTAACCCTCTTAGTAAAGACTATACATTTTATTCCAATCCTCATCGTTCGTACTCAAGAATTGATTATATTTTTATCCAAAATAATTCCTAATAAAATCTTACATCTTTAAGTCAAATTGGCTCAATTGCATTTCAGATCATGCTCCGTTCAGATACTGTAGATATTACATTAGAGCCTCCGACAACAAGAAGCAACACTGTAAAAAATTTCTAACCTCTCCAAGTCAAAAATTTCTAGTGACTGTTCACATCTAAATTTTTAAATTGGCCCAAGTGCAATTCTTGTTGCAATAGTCTTAACATTGGCTCAATGAGAAATAATACGTCAGACTAATTGAAAAATTTAGATGTTATCAGTCACTAGAAATTTTTGACTTGGGGATGTAATATTTTTTTACAGTGAAGGTATGGAAACTGAATCGTTGTCAGACCCCCAAAAAGAGGGATGCAGATACAATCCGGGATACATTAGCCTAATTCTTATACTGCTGCACATAAAAAGGCCCTGATATCTAAACACCAAGAATTGGAAAGGGATATTAAAAGATTAGCGCATCTACAGCACAACTCCCACTCAAACTAACTGGTCTGTTTTATGCTGTGCTAGACCCGAACTCAATCTTGATCACACCGATCATTATAAACATTTCTTTCCAAACAATATTATTATGAGCACCCAAACAAATCTAGTTGACTGTTAACATATCAGATAAAAAAGAATCATTCTCAGAGAACAATTTAGTCTCTAAAGATGTCAGATGGTATCACTACATATGATCCTGCACTTATTAGCAATGCATTTCGATCCTATTATGAATCACTATATTGTTCACAAAACAGTGCTTCACAATTAGAATTTGAAACTTTTAAAAATAATATTTCCCAGTTATTTCAGATGAAGACCGAGATTACCTTAAAGGTACACTGTATAGTTTTTTAAGTATTTTATTAGCTAAAATCAATGTCTTTATTCAAAAATATGTCCTCATTGGTGTAAAATTACCTCTGCCTATGATCTGACTTATCCTCGTAAGCGAATCATTTCTTACCTTTATTTACTTGGAGCAATGGCGAAAGCAGTGGCGAAGGTGGGCCCACCTGAACCAAGCCTGTTTGAAGCATCAGGACAGCAAAGGACACCTGCATTCACAAGCTAAACTGGCCGCTTCAGACAAAGTCAACAGCCCAATGGCAGAGGTACAGTGTTCAATCAGCTAAACAGAGACAAAGTAAACGCATCTTTTGTGGAGAGAAATCGGGAACACATTAAAGTTGTGCTTGATATTGTACTTTTTTGTGCTAAGCAAGATATCCCATTGTGTGGTCACAGAGAAAGCGAGGAAGCATTAAACGGGAATTTTTGGGGAATAGTTCCGTTTGCTTTGAAACTATGATCAGGAAATTCAAAAGCGCCTTGACCAGCTGCCTAAAAATGTGACGATGACAAGCTGTGCAAGATAGAACAGAGTTGCATGCAACACCGAACAAGTATTATGCCATTATGGCAGACGACTGTAAAGATCTCTCGAAAAAAGAGCTTGTTGCAGTTTGCATTCGTTACTTGCATGGAGGACTTGTGAAAGAAAGAGCCATTGGATTTTTTGATACATGTGACATAACAGCTGATGCGATTTCAGAGAAAATATTTAAAAGTGTTAGCACCACTTAACCTGGACCCTGAATTGTGCAGGTCATCCTTAAACGTACTTTTCCTCATGGTGTTTATGTACGTTGTTGTTCACATCGCCTCAATTTTGTTCTCAGCAGTGTTGCAAAAGCATCTAGACACGTGAATACGTTCTTTGAAACCAGGCGGGTAATATATCGACCGGAAGTTGAAGCCGGCCGCGTGCCGCCATCTTGTAGCAGAACTTCACTTGCGTTAGCATTTCCATTGACTCCCATTCATTTTGGCGTCACTTTGACAGCGAATAACTTTACATCTGAGGCGTTTAAAGACTCAATTTGTCCATTATTTAGTTCTAAAGAAACACGACAATGTATAAAATGCTCCATTACCTTGTAGCTTACGTTACGGCCCCGTAAAAACAGTTTTTGTAAAAGTAGGCTAACGATTGCCTCATAACCCCGCGTCGCTCTGTCGCACAGTAGAGAGATTACCGTATGGACAGGAGGAGAAGCTCGCGGGCAAT
The DNA here is from genome assembly GCA_900092035.1 of Leuciscus waleckii. Lineage (NCBI taxonomy): Eukaryota > Metazoa > Chordata > Actinopteri > Cypriniformes > Leuciscidae > Leuciscus > Leuciscus waleckii. The sequence goes on along the minus strand of FLSR01000898.1, from coordinate 766,055 downwards.
CGGGGGGACATGGAGGCAAAATGACAAAATAATTAATCAGAATACCTAGCAAAAGTTTCTCCTGCTCCCTAAAAAAATTTGGGGGGGCGCAACAAACTGAATTATTAATCCAGGACTGAATGTAGGCTAATTGTTAAATAACAATTTAACAGTGATAATAATGTAGCTATCATTAGCCTAAAGTTTAGCTAAAACTTCAGCCGGTAGGGTTGGGAAATAGCCAATTGCCAAATAAATCTGAATTTTTGGGCTAAATGGCGATGTATGGTATAATCTGAGTATTTAATTAATTTTTCTATTTGAAAAAAAAAAAAAAAAACTGTATTTAATTAAAAAAAAATATTTAATATCCTGATCAATATTGTCCTACAAACAATGTTCATATTCAAGGTTATAAAAACAAACATAGTGTAACTTGCTCTCTATCTGCAGTCTATCCAAAAAAGGGGTCAAATCACATTACATTCTAACATTGCAACATTACAATCTAAAAACAAAATAATGCTTTTTAAAGAAGTAGTTAAATTTACTAAACTTAAAATAAATAAAAAATAAATAAATAAAAACGAAGCTAATATCATAAAAATACACATGTAGGTTTGAAATTCTCTAGCACATTTATGTTCACCAACAACAACAAATATTCAACAAAAAATATTTTTGCTAAATATATTTATAATTTAGTGCTAATGTATATTTTAGTCAGAATAATTGCGCTCCTATTCTATTGCGCTCCGTCTGTTCGGCGCGCATGCACGCAGCGGCGCTCGTTCACGGAAGTTTAGCTTGCAGAAAGCTCGCCCACTCATGACAGCAAACTGGAAATATTGACCTTCTAACATTTACGGATCGAGAATATGTCCGTGAAATGTAAGTTATGCACTGAGGAAATTATTGGATGTCACTTCAGCTAATGGCTAAATATTATTAGAGGTATATTTGTTTCCACCAATCGCTGCACAAGTGAAGTTTACGTATGATGACGAAAGCACGTTAGTGCGAGCCCTCCCGGAACCCATAGAGAATGCATTGCAGTGCCTGCAGTTCGAAAAAAAAAATCTTTGAATGTAAGTCTATGGGAACACTCTGGGCGATTTTCGGCCATAGTGAAATCGCCCAAAAAGAGGCGGTACTCCACAGAACATACTTGGCGCTGATTGGACTATATCCAGAGGCAGAACAACAGTGAGTGACTGCTAGCGTAACTCTGTGGTTGAATGAGATTGTGATTGAAAAAGTCCCTTTCACACTTTGGTGGTGCGTCACCTGATCGCCCTAATGAAGAAACCGCCGCTGCATTATAGCATAGAAATTGGTGTGTTCCAGTGTTCATGCAGCAACTAAAATGGAAGGCGGATGCTGGACAGGGCTTCACATCACTAATGGACGTATTGGATAACAGTCCTGAGGACATCTTTACAAACGTTAACAAATGATACGAGCACTGATTACTCTGCCAATTACATCATGCAGTGTTGAAAGACTGTTCTCCACTACAAACTGCATAATAACATGTCTACGGTCCTCAATGCTTACTGGACGCCTAAACAATTTGTCTCTTCTCTCCTTTGAACGTGAACTGACAGAGACACTTGATTACAATGAGATCATCTCCATTTTTAATCAAAAACCCCATCGTCTCAGACTAATATTGTAGGAGCTGGAGTGGAGGACATGTGTAGGAAGGTAGATGTAAATGTATGTAAATACAAACATTTTCTCAATATTTTTAGTAAAGAAAATCTAACAATAATTCATATAGGCTAATATTTATAGGCCTACTTGACAGAAAATATAACTGTTATTGTGTTTGTTACAGTGTATATGTGCATATAGTGAGTATATATGTTGTTATTCGCTATTATATTAAATGTTGTTATTTGCTGTTATGGAACGTTATGCTGCGTTGTATTTTTATTAAATTTTTTTGGTGATTTGGCATGCAGTTTTTGTACGCTACACTGCCCACCCTGTTTTAGGAAGGTCCACCCACTTTAACATTTCTGGCCTCACCCCTGATTGGAAGACATGTTTTCATAGCTTCTTGGTACATAACGGCTACTGTAGTGCAACACGCATTTGAAAAAGTGAGGGGCTAGAGAGCACTATTCGTTTGAATGCAAAATACAGTTTCACCGCTAGATGGGAGAAATTCCTACACAGTGTACTTTAAAGGAGTAGTTCACTTTATAATGAAAATGACCCCATGATTTACTCATCCTTGAGCATTCCTAGGTGTATGACTTTCTTCTTTGAGACGAATACAATCGGAGTTATATTAATAAACACCCTGACGCTTTATAATGGCAGTGGATAGCAACCATCAGTTTGAAGCTCAAAAAAGTGTATCCATTAATCATAAACCATTTGTAACCATTTGTAAGTCGCTTTGGAGAAAGGCGTCTGCTAAATGACTAAATGTAAATGTAAATGTAAATAAACAAACTCCACACGCTCCGGGGGATAACAGTGCTGCCTCGTCACTAAAGTTTATAATTTGCCTGCTACCATTTGACAATATGAGTGCATATGCGATCTTAGAATCAAGAAACAGCTTGTGTTTTAAGCCTTTTAAACTTAAATTTTTCTGTGATGTCACAAACATCATAATTGTTATGCTCCTCGGTTTCTCTTACCTTATTAGATGTTGTTAGCACTTACGCCACCTGGTAACAACCAGTGAAGAGACGGCAACATGGCGGCACCTTCAAATTATGAGGCTAAAAGAAAACGTCAGTTTCTAATGTCTTGGAAGCAGACATTTACATGGGTACAACACAACGGAAAAAAATGGTTTGATGTTTTGCTCAGTTTGCCGTCAGTTTCCAGGAAAAGCAGACAAGTCGGGAGCCTTTTTCGTAGGAACAAGCAATTCATTTTGTATTTCATTCATTTTTATACATTTTCTATGTCAGAACTTTGCAGTTTGTGTGTAATAAGAGAGCCTCAGACCATTTACATAAAGGCTTGCCACGGTACAAGGAATGATATAATAGCCATATATAATGTAGTCGTTTTAAAACAAAAATCATAAAATTCAAAGATTGAAATCAGATTTTTTTTTACTTTATTTTTAGACTATTGTACAAAAATTTTGCACATAGTACCACCTAGCTTCCAACCAGCGGCAAGCCCTTAGCTGTCACCCCCCTTTTTGAGAATGTACATTAAAATGCACTATTCAAGCTTAAATTGTTGTAATTCTGCTTTCTGCTAAGAATGCTTTGGAGTATAGACCTAAGTTTGGTCTTGTTTTAAAGGGGAAAAATAGCAGATTATTGCTGAAGTGAAAGCACTTCAAAAAATGTTAGTATGAAAAAGTTATGGAAGTTTAAATTTACATTAAATCAAATATAATTTATTTAATATTTTTCTTTTATATAAAATATATATTTTACAAAATATGTTTTACAAAAAAATTACTATAAAATCAAAGCCATATATCTAACCAAGTTGTGTTCCAAATTTGAAATTGATATCACAAAAATTGAAGTTCCCATGAGATTTTGTTTAGGCGTATTACCAAAAATAGCCACCGGGTGTCATTGAATTCCATTGAATTTAACTGTATGCATTCTAACATAACAAATTAATACATTTCTGTCCAAATATCACTTCTGTCACAAAATATGGAACCTTGAGACTCAGACCTTTCTGACAATGTGTTTTGTCAAGATTAGAAAATATTTTTATCATAAATTATGAAACATAATGATGCCCAAAAGGGGAGGAGCCTGATAAAATAATTTAGAGTACCATTTCTATGGTAACACAATGTCCAATTTCAAAACAGTTTTCACAGGATGAATTCTGAGATCGTAAGCTTTCAAATGATACCTAATTTATGATAACTACTAAAATATGTAATGTAATAAAAAAAAGGCGATAAAAAAAATATAATATAATATTTTAGAGGATAATATATATGTTATACTTTTTAGAAGATAATATTATTTTATATTTTTTTATTGACAAATACTAGATTAAATGTTTTTTTATGAACTTTTAGCATGAAAACCAAAGTTTCAATTATTAAAAGTGTGTGCGTCGACTTTTTGTGACAAACGCCAGAACTCCTGTTATGATGTAGATTTTTTGAGGTGCACTCTTGTCAAAAATTCATCTATTACTGTTCCTGCATAAATTGTAACAAAAAACAGTGCTGAAATATCTATTAAGGAGTCTTAGACCTTTCCAACAATATAGTTTGTCATGATTAAATTAGGATTTAATTGTAATATAGTGACGTAAACTTAGGCGTCCCGTATACGGGACGGTGACAGTTAAGGGGTTAAAAACATTTGTATTCAGTTATAATTAAATTCTTTGTGAAAATATTTCTGTATTTATTCATACTGTACATACTGTACTGCAAAGTAACTTATCTGTCATACTGTTTAACTTTGTTAGTGTTGCCGCACTATCCTGATCATTATAGCACTAATTAGAAACAACCAAAGGTCTTCTACATATTTTAAAACACATACCATGATGACTAGACCTTGGTTAGGTGTTCTTATAATGGATCTAAGTATGGGGGACAGCAAGCAAATATTGATTATATGTCAGTTACTGCCTTTTGCCTTTGCACGACTCCTTATTTTTGGCATATGATACAAAGGCAGAGACAGTAACCGCCAAACAAGGGTCAAAGGTAAATTTTGAGGTAAATATTTTTTGCATACAAACATTTCTCCATTATAGCAACTAGTTGTCAAATTTTGGGAGTCCTACCTATAATAATTTTGTCTGGACAAAACAGAAACTTTAAAGTCCTTTTTCTCAGTTTCACACTCTAGCGAGTTAAGGTCTTTTGCCTTTAAGGGCAGAGTAGATATATTAGTTTGGAATACAACTGCATTTGAAAAAAAAACATTTCATATTTTATAATGCATATAAGGAAAGTGGAAAAATATAAATTTTATATTAAATAATTTTTGGATCATCAATTATTTTAATAATTTAATTTATGTGACACTTTTTTGAAGAAAATCATTAATCCCACGTGTCATTCTGACCACTTTTATGCATTTGTGTAGGTTTTTTTGTTCAAGCATTCTAGGGTTAAAGAAAAGGCTAAGCAGTAAAAAAAATAAAAAAAATGTAAATAAAGATTTTGGCATCTGCTAATGTGCCTTAAAGAAAAAAATCTGAACAATATAGTTCAAATAATAATAATAATAATAATAATAATAATTATGTCATTTACTCACCTTTATATCTCATAGGGGGAGAGAAAATCCCTTTATGTTTCGTCCTAGGGGGAGAGAAAATCCCACTCCTCTCTGAGCAACCCATTAAAAGCCTGGGGAGGCAGTGCACGGCAGAGTTTACGGACAAACAGATGGGGAGAACCGTGATGAACAGCTCTCAGAAGGACTGGCAAAGATCGATCTAAGCCAACTCCCAGGGAAGTACAAGGAATGGTGCAACCAGTTTACGCTCTACATGAGGGTGATGTGGCCACTGAAAATGAGTGAGATCCCCTCATCCACCACAAGCAAGATGGATGGAAAAGCCAACGAATTCATCCGAAAGTGGTTGGGGCTGCCACGGTGCCTCTCTGAAACGGGCCTCCTCAGAATGAACACCCTGCAGCTGCTGCTTCAATCAGTTTTGGCTACAAACAGGAAAAGACCAGGCTTGTTTCGAGTTGAGAGAGTCCGCTGACCAGGCTGTAAGGAACGCGAACCCTAAGGTTCTCACAGGCCGAAAGTGGAACGCCCAAAACTGAGGTCGACCAAGCCGTCAGTCGTCTGCAACATCAAGAGATTGTTGGCAGAGTACAGGCAGGAAGAGCAGGGCTAGGGTGGGGAGAAGCGCTACGGTTCTGGTCCAAGGCCAACCACAAAGAGAGGAAGGAGAGGAAGGAGATGGTGGTGGCGGAGGTGACAAGAATGGAGGAAGAGCGATACAAGGTCGTGGCCGTGTCGCAGGGCCGACAGGGAAAGTGGACAACCTGGGAGGGAGTTGTCAACCGAAACATCACCTGCGCAGACCTGTGGAAGATCCCGCAGGCAAGGCTCAGCTTCCTCATCCGCTAAACCTACGACATGCTTCCCTGTCCTCGGAACCTTCACCAGTGGTTCGGGAGCGAGGAAGGCTGCACACTCTGCAATACCCCAAACGCAAGCCTCCAACACATCTTGTCAGGCTGTAAGATCGTGCTCTCCCAGGATCGCTACAGATGGTGCCACGACCAGGTCCTGAGAAAGCTAGCCGAGGTGATAAAGGGGCATCAACAGGGCAGCAAAGGGGTACCACCAGCAGAGAACCACAACCACATCAGCTTTGCCACAGAAGATGGGGGGAGAAGAAACCTCAGGCCAAGAGAAACATCTAGGCCGTTTTCCCCTGACCAGGAGTGGAACATGAGAGTCGATCTCACAGGCAGCTCCGTTTCCCGGTCGAGATCACTGCTACATCTCTCCGCCCCGACATAGTAGTGTGGTCTACCAAGGCAAAATCCGTGTTCCTCATTGAACTCACAATACCAGCGGAGGAGGGAGGCCTCCTACGAACGCAAGAAGGGCAAGTATTCAGAGCTGGCTGCTGAGTGCTGGGAGGCTGGCTGGAAGACCACCATCTGTCCAGTGGAGGTTGGATGCCGAGGCAACGTGTGGCTGTCAACCACACGCCTTCTGAGGGATGCAGGAGTGACCGGAGGGACCTAAAGAAGTCAACCAAAGAGCTAGCGGAGGAGGCTGAAAAGGGGAGCTTTTGGCTCTGGCTGAGGAGGAAAGATAGGTGTTGGGGGAAGAACATCTAACCCCAGACAACAGCTGCAGGGAGAACAGCTATCAGCTGCAGGGGGTGACAGGGAGACGTCCGTCACTGCTCCGCCTCCAGGAGACGTTCCAGGATTAAAGGAGCGAAACGTTGGTGAATGATGGTTCCTGGCTGATGACTCTGCAGCAATGCCTAGCAGGTGTTCCACCTACCTGTACATTTCACTCCAAACTGTCTGATGTTTTCATCATTGAAACAAAGAGAGTTGAGGTGATAATTGACCCCAAAACGCACTCCAAAAAGTTTAAGTTGCTTATAGAGCTGCCATTAGTTTGTTTTCTACAGTAGAGGGACCTCCAGTATTCTAAGCAGTTGTAATGCTCCACGCTGTTAAATATATTTTCACAGCAATCACATCTGGTGTTCAGTGAACATTTAATGGTCAACAGATCTAATCTCAGAACAAACAGTGAAAAGGCAAATGTCCAATCCCAAAAATTATCGGGAGCAACACAATCTAACACCTGCATTCAAATATAATACTGTAAAGTTTAATGGCATTCAGAACAGTGGCAAAATATGTTTACTCCAAATATGCATATACTACAGAGACAGTACAAATTAATCTCAGACTGCACTGTGAAGAGTACAACTTTTTTTAAAGATAGAAAGAAAATGCTACACTTTGAGAGGAAAACTAGCCTACACTTATTAGCATGAATCAATGTGGACTGAATTATGAAATCAAAATGATGAAAAATTGATCTCAGGCCTTTTACATTACAAGTTCATCTGAGCATTTGAAGTTATAGAACAAGAAACTACCGTAGAATAAGCCTTTCCCTCTTTTCTCTTTTTCACCATTCATTACTTATATCCATTATTATGAGTCACTGTTCTCTTCGTCTTCCTCTGCTTCATCAGATCTCTCGGGGTCCTGAGAATCAGAACTTGTGTCTTTGCATCGGTTGCAAATGGATCTTCTCCCTGTCAAATTAGAAGAGAAGAGAAATAACTTCAAATATTCTTTAAAAAAATTAAAACCTTATTTTGTGTTTCAACATGCCACAAATGTTGTTACCTTCATGTACCTCTCATAGCGCACTTTCACATTATCATTATTTATTATGGCTTTGGCTGTGACCACGCTGTCTCTTTTTAACTGCTCCTTGTAAGCCTTTGAGGGGGGAAAAACATGATAAACAAGATATATACGCCATTATAATATACAACCCAAACAAACACACCCCTCACTTCATTGCTCCGCCCCAAAATGCACAAACATGAAATGCAAGAGTCGATGTCCCTTTATCATAACTGAAGCGAAGCAAAATAATGATACGCAAAACAATGCGAAGATGACGAACAAACGACAAGGAGAACAAAAAAAGAACATACAGTGCACAACAGTATACAAGCAAATGTTTGTTGTTAGCCACCAATAGAACACCAGCTCAAGACAAACAATGTAACTCAACACTGTCCTGTTAATAGCTAACACTAGAACAACAGCATATCTTAGTTCTGTGAAACATAGCAAAACCAATGTTACTCGTGAATGGAGCAGAAACAGAAAAATCTGATTCATCCAGTAATTAAACAGATGAAGTGTTTATGAGTGAGTCATTGAATTATTTTTTTTTAAACTATCGATTTAATTAATTATTCATTCAAATTAAATATTTTTAAAATAGACTGCGGAATTACTATTTTGTCAGAACCTCTAGTAAATTACGTTTTGTTTAGTTGTATGTTCAGAATTGTGATTCAGAATTTAACCAGAATCGTGCAGCTCTAAAATAAATAAATAAATATATAAAAATAATAATATAAATATACAGTCAAACCAAAAATTCTTTTTTTTCTAGTGGGTGCAGGACACTATAGTTCATTTTTGTAAGTGAGGATAGCAAAATAAAGTAAACTGTGACATATTATACCCAAAAATTCTTCATACAGTGGACTACCAGTAAAATTTATAAATATTTGGGACCAAAAATGATTCACACTTTGACCTGACCATGGTTTGTTTAAGTGTTTTTTCTTTAATTGTTAATGCGACCTTTTTACACCACAGACTGAACAAAATGAACCATTGCTTGGTAATTGGTTGACCTAAATTGGTATTATCTAATTGTGTAGTTCATTTAACAGCTGACAGCTATTCAACCTAATTCATTTGTGAGACAGTCTAACAGAAAGATGGCCAAAACCAGTGAAATATCAACTGATCTGATAACTCTGAGTACTTGTCATATTTTATTACCATTTTCTAAACCATAAAAAAGTGTCTCCCAGTTTGTTTGAGTTTAATTGGAGATTTTTTCAGTTTACTGCTTGATGTGAGCATTAAACGACTTTTCACAGTGAAGTAGTTCACCAATACCAGCAGCTAAAAAGGCTCCCACACAATGACACCTCTTCCTCCATGCTTTACTGTGGTAGAGATGCATTTATTATAATATTTCTCAGCAGATTTTTGAAGACATCGCTCTAGAACATCATAATGCAACTTGTGTTTCATTGTGATTCATCACTCCACACACAACTTCCCATATTCTGCCAAAAGAACTTTATTCTGTCTTTGATGTAATTGCTTTTCAAGTAGTGGATTTGCTTAAATGTAGCTAATTTCCTGAACAATAATTTGTGGATAAGACAATCAAAAGTTTTTTTGTTTGTTTTGTTTTTTGTTTTTTGCCCAAGAGTGTGTGTATGTTATTTTTTCATTAGATACCATCCATTTTGAAACTAAATGAAAGCATGCAGAGGATTGGTGCGCAAATGGTCGCTCAGGTGGGTCAAAAACACAAGAGGAGAATACAACAGTATATGCATAAACATGAAGGTTCGGGATATTTAGATGAGACAGAACGGAGATTCCTTACCATTTTGCTCTTGAGGTGAGTGAGTGAATGAAGATGTTGCTGTACAGAGCTGAAAACCACAGGAATGTGACTGTCACATGCAACACAGTAAACCACCTCCATCCTTCTCATGTAACATCTTCTGTCACCCCTGTAAGATTATGAAGTTTGAATAAAGTGTTAATAATCATCTTTGTAGTTATGTAGGCTAATAAAGCCTATTTCCATCAAGTGGGGAAAAATACCTGTATGCATTACAATATATTTATAAATATAATACAATGTATTTATTCATTTCATATTATGCGTATTTATAACGTTACATACCTTCCATTATTTTCACCCACTCATCTTTGCTTCGTCCACAGGAAAACTTTAGTTTGTGTAGAGTAGAGACAGTTTTATGAAATTTGTGAACCATGCAATCCTGTGCAATATTAAAACAGGGTAAATGTACATGAACAACTATAATACAAATCCATACAAAAACCTCAAACAATTAAAAAAAGAACATTTCAAATGTCTTACATGCAAAAAATTGATGACCTTGTCATCAAATTTGGCTTGCCGTCTTATATAGTCAAGAGTCTCTCTGTGATACGTGCTTTCAAAGTGTTTCTCAATGTCTTTGTCTTCAAACGTGTGGAATTTACAAAAAGCACATGTAAAAGCCCACCTAAAAAAACACATTGTGAACACTAAGCTGACATAAATCTGCATTTACCTTGACATTTAATGTATTTATACAACTACTAATGTAAATGTACAATTTGAACTATTTTGTATTAGCAAGTGAATTTAAATTCTTTAGCCTTTCTACAGATGTCACAATTCAACATTTTACTGCCTCTATAAGGAATACAGCAGCAATTATCAATCCTACATCAAATAATAATTAAAAAAAAATTTTTTTTTATATATTTTAATAATTTAATTAATAAACAACCAATAAAAGTAGATGCGGTTTAAAAACACAAGTGATGCCTTACTAGAAATGTCAGTGTTCACCTGTGCTTATCTCCATATTTTTCATGATTCTTCTCTCGTCGTCTTCTGCGCTTCTCTCTGGTTCGAACATTTTTGCCAAGGTCTGCACACAAATATTAACCCATGCTTGCATTCAATTTTGGTGTTAGATACAACTTTTTCCCCCCCAAATAATAAACAATGAAAATATTAAAGCTGTTATATACCATGCTCTCCAGTTGTTTCCTTGCTATTGGAAGAAAAGCAACGGTCCTGTGGAAAATAAAAACTGTAGTATCACATGACTGATTCTATAATGCACCTTTGATTGAAGATTCTTACCTTTGAAATGTGTGGTCCTAAGAAAAGTAAACAAAGTAAAGCATCATAAGCATCAACGCAGAGCAGCATTTTAACAGAACGTGCAACAATTTAACAGTGGAAACTTTGTTTTGCCATTTTTTAAACCATGTTTGGTCTATCAAAGCAGCACATCACATACCCACAATGCTGCTGATGCAGGAACCTGCTTTGACAATCCTCTTTTTTTTAACCAACTTGCAAGGAGGCACTGGTTCCATCATCTTCCTCTTGGTCCCTCGAAACACTAGAGCAGCTGAAGTTGAGTGGTATCTCTCTATGCAAATAGATGGGTTCAGACTTGAGCACTGCAGAAGAGAAGAGACAATTCAACACTAAATGTCATTGATTTTGTTCAAATGATAAACTAGATACCAGACGTACCCTTACACCTTGTCCTTCAGCCTCAGGTACAACAGCACCTCTTCCCCGGTAGTTTCTGTGCACGTATGGGTGCACGTCTCTGCCCCGTGAGCCAATCGGCGCATGCCTAGAGTGTGAGGGAGAGTACAGGCTGGAGGAATCAGAGAGATTCGAAGAGTATTGACTCTCTCTGCCACTGTCTGAGAATGGAACCTGGACCTCTGGGAAGACATGGCATAGGGCCTTTCCCAGTTTGACAAGAGGTCTGCATTCCGGGTGGATGAACAGGAGTCACTGTACCCTCCATTAGAATGATCAAAAACGCTATCTGCATCTTCAGTGCTCAAGGCCCTTTGTTCAAAAGACTCATAGGCACCATATCTGAGGACAAAACAAATGGTAGCACATTACAATATGCATAATATATATATAGCTATTTCTATTGCCTGCTAAGAAAAGCACAAGGAAGATCTTCTGACAGTTCTTACCTGTCAGAGCTATTGGTCTCAAAGGACTCAGAGGATGCAAACGATCCAAATAATGTCTGACGGTAGCATTTCCCTGGACATTTGACAAGTGAAAGTGATTATTCGAGAATGTACCTCATTCAGAAACAATAAATACGAGACAGCTGTATATAATAACATTATAGCAACATAAGAGTGAGAGATTTATGTAATTACCTGGATTTTCAGCTGAGGCCGGGAACATATCTTCTTTAACTTAAGTCCTTTAAAACAGATTGCATAATGTCATAATTAAAGCCCTGCTTAAATATAGATTATTACCAGCAGGAAGACACAGCATATTAGCTGACTGCTACTGTCAATTAGCCTAAGCAGGGGAGTGTGTTACCTCCAAAATGTAAGCTTTTAATTGAATGTTTTTTTTGTTTTTTTGTTTTTTAAATGGGCCATAAATAATGATTGAGCAGTGTAAACTTCCATAAGATTCAGATTTTGAATGGGCCTTGTGTGAATTTTGCCCTTGTGTTTGTGTCCTCTGATAAAGATTTACTTGTCAGATCAACTGAAACTGGCCAATCATTTTGCACCATTACTTCTATTTGAGCAGAATGTGTTTTGTGGTGTGTGTGTGTGAAATGTTATATTGTGTTTCTTGGCCAACTCCAGGCATACAGTCGATTTGAAACGTTTTGGCTTATTTTGCTAACGTCTCTCAAACATGTAAGTATACTTATGAAAACCAAAGGCATCACGTTTAGTAATTAAATACAAATAACTTAGTTAAAGTTCTAAATACATGTGCAAGTTGCCGTAAATACTGAGCCCGGTCCCAATTTAAAACGTACGAATCCTTTGTTTCAATTATTTATTATTATTTTATTTTTAACGAAAGCAACGTTATTTTCAAATGCACACTTACCACATAAACGAGGGTCAATCAGTCCTACTGCGCTAAATTAAAGCAGGTGTCACTGAAATCATTTCCCCCTGGAAACAAACTAAACAAGTGTCAGGCAACTTTGAGGCTGTTTTTTTGCAACAACTACTTCATAACCATTTCAAGTTGTCTTCCTCTAGAGGGCGCTTGTCGTTCACAAACAGATTTGAGACTGCCTCATTCAAATCGTTGCTGCTTTAGTCTCACTAAGACATTTTATAAAACATGCCATTTTAATCTTCTAAATGCACTGATACAGACTTGCAATATAATAAAGGTAAAATAGAATTTATAGTTTTAAAACTGCCAGAGAAATCTCTATAAAATGATTAAATACAGGACGTTTCCAGTTATCACACCTGAGCAGCGCTGTGTGATAGGTTACTGTTACCACGTGACAAGACCGTATGGACAATAATTTACACCCATCACAGAGTAACAAAACAGTTAAATGTGAGAATTGCTGTTATAAGGTAACATACACAACCAATCCGAGAACTTCAGGGCCACCAAATTCCGCCCTTTGTGGTAGGCTATTAGCCTCTGCTTCTTAGATTATTCACAAAAATATATTCATGAATAAATATTTACGAATTAATTAATATTATGAATTGATATATTATGAATTAATTATTCATAATATAAAATAGTATTCATCTTGTATCAAATATTGTTTATTTTTGCAAAGAGCAACAAAACAATGTTTGTAACAAAGACGTTATTGTTATTCACCTCTAGAGGGAGCTTAACGACTGTGCAAGGATTCGGCTGAATTGTCCAAAACCATAATATTTGTTTAACCTGTAGGTGACCTAACCTAAATAACCAAAATTATGCTTATTTTAAAATGTAAACATACAAAACATATTTATAGAATGTTCAGTTTGCACATTATAAAAATCATTATGCCTATGTAGAGTCCCCCACAAAGATAAACCAACTGAATTTAGCAGTTACCTAACAACTGAATTTAGCAGTTACCTAACAAAAAAAAAAAAAAAAAAAAAAAAAACATTCCTGTATGTTTTGATAGTGAGGTCCTGTATTTATTAGAAAGTTTTAACTTTGGGTCTTGGCTTTACCTCCTCGTATACATATGGATTTTACTTTCTTTAAGCTGTAGCCTAATTCAAATTGAAATGTTTCAAACAGCACAGACACCAATGTATTTATTTTCAATATATTTATTATATTAAAAATTGCAAGTTGCAAATTGAACGTCCTTTAAAACAAAACATCTCTGATTAGGAGCAAAGCAGACTAACTTCACTCTCCTTTCCATCAAAAACAGAAAGGCTAAACCATGAAGGGATGCATCAGGCTACATTCAATGCTGAAGAGTAGCGTAAAGTAGCTTCTGAAAAATAAAAACAAAATTGCCTTCATTCTGAAAATAAGTACTCAGTTCGAATGAACGATAAGTGTACCTGAATGGACACAAATCAGGTATTTCAAAGTTAAACTTTTTGTAGGCTATAGAAATGGAACATACATAAATCTCTACATAAATGAAAACAATCTTTCATTCAAAACATCAAACAGAACCATTTTAACAGTGCAACATAGTTACATTTTACAAAACCTACAAAGAAATCTAATTTCAACTCGCGCAAAACATTGAAACCCATCTTTAGATTTACATGTGGTTATGATTATTGTTAGTCACACATGTATCAAAAATTATTTTCAAGCCTCATCTGGCAAGACATCAACAGTCTGAAGATTCTTGAGGGGTCAAAAAGATACCAATTACAGATCAGACCCTGCAGCATTTCAGAGGGACAAATATAACACAGTGTGGGAAGAATAATTCCACAAAACTGGACAAGTCTTCTTTGAAATGTGAATAGGACAAAAAATAATGTGAAGTGTGTGTCCTTTTGAACTCCTTTTGGTTTGGTTTGGTTTTAAAATAAGGAAAACACAATGAACTTTATTCCAAATCATTCAATTCATGTTAAAATCAATTGAAATCTTTCATTAACAACGAATGGCTTGAAGCAAACACCACTTAATCTGTTGTCAACATTTTATATGTCAATACATTTTGTTTCAACAGATTGAGCACATAGTTGCACCTCCTCTTCACAAATCAATGGCTTAACCATTTTAGTTATAATAGCTTGTTATCTTAAAGGTATAGTTTACCAAAAAAAATACAATTCTGTCATCATTTACCCTCATGTCGAAACAACTCAAAGGGTCCAAACAACTTTCAACTACTTTTTATGTTCCACAGAATAAATAGTCATATAGGTTGTCTGGAAGGACATTAAGGTGAGTAAATGATGACCATATTTATTTTTGATTGAACTATCCCTTTATATCTTGACCATGTTTCAATCATTTCAATCAAGAAAACTTTAACAAATCAACGAAGGTTCAGGATAGGAAATCCAATCACTGGAGTGAATATCGGTAACTAACATCTGACAAGTCACCATTTTGTGCATTTACCTCAAAAGCTGACTGCATGGGCATTCACAGCACAGAGAATGTCAATTGCAAGGTAACTTAAAACACTGATTCACACAATGCAAGCATTTCCGTTACTTTTACTAGCCAGTAAGGGCTAACAGTTAAGCAGATGGTAGTTGTACACATTTACTGACTAAGATATGATTTTAGAATATATATCAGGGCATGTTTACTACTATATGTCTATTGGGAGTTTTTGAGCAGCAAGGACCATGCAGTGTACACATTACAGGTCTGTCCCATCATAATATAGTGTTAATACAAAACATGCACAAGTCAAATGAGGTCACTGTAACTTATGCATTACTTCTCTAAGCCACATAAAAAGATGATGTTAGCAGGACAAGACTATTTTGTTGCCAAGACTTGCATTGCAATGCACATTATTACCATTAGTTTGTACATCATCAAATCCAAATTACATGTTGCTGCAAAAGCATCGATACATTTTCAATGCTGAACACTGTTATTACAGTTCAAAATAGTTTGTTTAATAGTAATTGAATAGGTGGACACAAACTCATTACAGAAGATGGAACAGACTGTAACTAAAGTATAAAATATACAGTTTGATCGAGCTAGATGGATATGATAATTTTGTATCAACGCAAACATTCAGTCCTCATCTTAAATTACTTTAGTGCACTTTTCACTAAACTCAAATAAGAATTTCTTTTTGAGGAATTCCAGGTAGACTCTTTTACCACTTATACTCAAATACAGTAGTTGTGATTAACTTTGTAATTAATGTCAGTTGTTCTGGGTTCTTTCAAACAATGTATACAATCGTTAATGGCACCACAATGCACAATGCATGTGATGCAGACTGTGTGTAAAACAGCTGGTGAAAACAATTAACATAAATGCTAATGGAAAGTAACAGAAAAAAAAGAAAAAAAGATCTGAATTATATCTACACTGTAACATGGGCAAATAATAAAAATAATAATAAATATAGCTGCAAGCAGCAATTATCGGGGCCAAGCACAAGAAGACGTGCCAACATGGCAGGGAGTGTCCGACCAACTGCAACAATGAGCAATTTAAACATTTAAAGGTGAACTAAGTAACTTTTTTTACCTTAACTGAACAGCTTCGGAGTCATTGGAATGGTTATATTACTTATTTCGGGTTGAATGGTGGTCGTTTCGCACCCCCCTGGTGCCCGTGAGCGGAAAATACGCACTTGCAACTTTGAGCCGGCGGGACGCCGGCTGCTGCGTCAGGAAGTCTCGCGTGATATCAGGTCTCGCGATGTAAACAATTGCTTTACGGCCAAAGAAATCTGCTAAAATGCTGTTATTATTGCGCTCCCTCACGCTGTCCGAACCCGAATGAAGAAGACGTTTTAAAGAATGTCCCATCTGCTTTGATGTCGTTGATCTATAGCCTCTGGTGTCTGAGATAATAGTATCCAACTGCAGAGCCGCAAAACTGATGATTGGAAAAGAAGGCTGGGTCCCTTCAAGGTACCAAGGTACCCTTCAAGTACCTTCAAGGCATGGTGCCGAAGAAACATACCGTGTTTCGTAATGGGACAACAATGTATTCGAAAGTGTAGCATTTAATATCATTAATATTATATTGTAATTAATGGCAATTTCCTTGTTTTGTTCTATAATAGCGCCAACAAGAGGCACAATCCCACAATTTTTTTCATGTGTCTTCAGAGTGTACATGTGTGTCAAATTTGGTGAAAATATCTCATTTAGTTTTGGAGTTATATCCAAATACATAAAAAATGACCCACACCTGATTTTGTTTGTATTTTATTTCCACTTACTATTGATATTTTGTCATTTGGGCATTAGCGTATTATAGCCAACAACCTATTTTCCGAACTTCCTACATTGGTTTCGTCTCGATTTGTCTAACGATTTCGAAGATATTGGCAAATGTTTTTTAAGCGCTCAATCACAACGTTACATAAACAGTAACGCCAAACCTAGCATGTTTGGTATCGTTGAACTTGGAAAGGATTCAGGAACCTAAGGAGATGACTCCCGTGAAAATAAGTCAACCACACCCAGAGTTATAAGCATTTGAAAAATATTTTTTGCCACTAGTTCGAAACTTCGCACTAGTGGCAAAGAAACTTTTTGTTGGTTCGAAACTTCTCAGGCTCCTTCAGGGCATATGTGGCGATGTGCCGAAATACAGAATGAAGCCAAGTCATGCTTGTGATGACTTGTACCAAGTTTGGTCTGAATGTGATAAAGAATTGCGGAGATACAGCCTTAAGTCTGTTTTTGCAAGCGCTACGTAAAATTTGTTTGCGCGGTATTTGAGAACGGTTTGACGATCAACTTGAATTCCATAATTTTCTGTCGGCATGGTCTGAAGATGATCTGATTACATTTTCGTGAAAATCGGAGAAACCGTCAAAGACGAGTTCGAAAAAGTATGTTTTTCAAAAAATTCAAAATGGCGGAAAGATTTACGTGACGGAAAATGACATCATAGGGTGCAATTGAATCGGCTTCAGCCAAGGAATCAGAGGGGGGAATAATTTAGTTTTTTAGCCAATAAGGTTCAAAAGTTATTAGCATAAACATGAGTGCAACTTGTTGCAATTGGTGGCGCTAGAGGGATTGAATTAGAGACTCCAAATTTGCTATGGTGACTGTTCCGACTGTCCTCTATCAGTGTGCCAAATTTCATAACTTTCCCGCAAGCGGTTCTATGGGCTGCCATGGACTTCAATACGGAAGAAGAAACAAAAGAAGAAGAAGAAGAAGAACGCCAACGATTTCAAGAGGTGCCTACGCACTTTCAGTGCTTGGCCCCTAATAAAGAAGAAGAACAAAAACCCATGCAAACAGGCATAATCTCAAAGATTTGAATAATTCTTAAGAATTCTATGCACTAAGCATAGTTAATGTCCAAAAAGTTTTATATTGGCTTACTGGCAATTTGTTTTGGCCTGTGCAGAAAATGATAATAAATGTTAACATAAGCTTTGATACTGGACTAATTATTTACACCTGGAACATCCATTCATGCCAGCAGTCCTGGATAAAATCTATTTCAATTAAAAAAAGAAAAAAGAAAAAAAGAAGAAGCAGCCTTAAAAAAATAAACAGAAGTATTGAAACATTGCCTCTTGAGCTCTCTAATTCCGTTCCACTTAGAAAACCATGACTGGGCTTTAGGTCTAAACATTTCTTCCCGATTCACAATCACACCCCATTAGCAAAAGTAGCAGTGATTTCCTGACTTATGCTCTCTTTGACCTCTCGGGGCAGTGAATCAAAAAGGTGGTCCTCCACAATGAGACCATTTCGGCGCAAGAGTCGGCACTGGCCAAGCTGTGCAGGTAGGCGTCCAGGCAGTTACCCTTCAGCTCAAGATGAGTCAGCTGCAACAACTGTCCGATTTTCTCTGGTAGCGACGTGATGCAGTTGTGTCCAAGGGATAGGGTACGCAACTTTGTGCATTTGAACAGCTGCTTGGGCACCACTTCCACCTTGTTTCCAGTGATGGCAAAGTGCTGTAGATTTTGGAGAAACCCCACCTCTGGAGGAATCACTACGATGGAGTTGTTACTAACATCCAGGTATCTCAGTTTGAGAAGATTGAATAGAGTGGTAGGCAGGTCTCAAGTTTGTTATGTGACAGATAGAGGAACTCTAGGTTTTTTACCTGACTAATGGACAATGGAATGGAAATTATTTTATTGTGCCACAGTTTGAGGCAGTTAAGCCTTTTGAGGTGCTGGAAGCTGATGACCTCTTCAATGGTACGGATATTGTTCGATTTCAAGTCCAACTCCTGCAGGTTGGTCAAACTAAAAATTGCATGCGGTATCCTCTCCAACTCACAATTGTGCAGCTCGAGCTCAGCAAGATTCATCATCTTTTTCAAGCTATTTAAAACCAAGAGTTTAGTACCATCGTTGTGAACCACAAGTTTGATCAGGTGGGGTGATAAGTCCGTAATGTTAGTTGGGATCTTGGTAAGGTTGCTCTTCAGATGTAGGATCTTTAGATGCCTCAAGTCCCTGAGGGACTCTAATCCTATCATTTTGTTATTCTCGGAGTTCAAGTTTCCCACCAAGTAGAGCTCTCTCAGGTTCTTCAGCATGTAAACCCAAGTGGGAATTTCTGCTACATCCGTAAACTTGACGTGAAGGCACCGGAGGTGATCGCGGAGGAAACTGAATGCAGTCTGTTCGACTTTGGCGGGGCAGTGGTAAAAGTGCAGCTCGTGGAGATTGATCATCTGGGAAATTTTTGCTGTGATACGTGCCTCTGGGATGAGTTCAAGTTTCAGGACCTCTAAATCAGTCAGGTCAAAGACAACCTCAGGAACACCTGAGAGCATGAAAAGATGCAGCTCAAGCTTACCTGTGCATTACGAGTCACATGTTGCCGTAGTTTCTCAAAGGTCCACTCGTGGTTTAAGCTTATTTCCCGCAGTTTGTTCTCACTTACCTCTGATAGAAAGACACCAAAACGTTTTGAGTACAACTGGTCATACTGGTCCACCATGTGAAGGAGGAAAGCAAAGTCATTCTTCACATCTGGGATGTCACTAAAACTGCTTTCTTCTCTAACTTTTTCAAAGGAATACTCCTTAAGAGGCCGTCTAAACAGCCAAAAAAGAGTGTAAATGCAACCAAGCCATAAACAAAAATGAGGACAATGTAGCTAACGAGAAGCTTTTTCAACATGAAAGCCATGTTGTGGGTGCACTTAAATTTGGAGTATCCAGTTAAATGCTTAATGTCTGGCTCACAATCATGGTCGAATTTAATGGAGGTGACAAAGGTCATGGTGTAACACAGAATCAGAATGAATTTGACAGTTTTAATTATAGTCTGAGCAACATAAAGTTTGTAGATCAAGTCACTATCTTCGACATGTGTGCGGAATTTCCTCACTTTCTCAAAAAGTGCTTTAGCTTGCTCTCCATCTTTCTTATCAAGTATAGTCATGCTTGGAACTTCGATGACTGGCTTCTCTGCAGAAAACTTAATACTAGATTTTACAAGCATGGGTGTGGACTGATTTGGACTTCCCTCTTCACTGCTGGTTGAAAAATGCTTTGGTAATGTGGAGGCTCCAGTCAATCTCTGCTTATTCTCTTCTGAGTCTTCACAGGCTGTCTCAGACAATGCCTTGGTTGTCCAAGGGGACTCAAAACACTTCCCCAAAATAGACACAAAATGCTCAATTTTGGAACTGGTCTTTGGATAATTGAACCAAAAGTTACTGCTTACCATAAGAACAATAGTGTGAATGAGAGCTAGATATGGAAAGTACTTTGAATACCATGGGAGGGCAACATGGTAGCACATCTGATTAACAAAGACATACTGCTGAAAATCCAGATTTGTTCGTAAACCCGTAGGCTGAGGTTGCCTGAAGCAGACGACTGTGGGAAGTGTTGGACAACACTGTCGGTTTGTTCTTTGCTTGCGATAGGTGCAGCTGCTAATGTCATATGGCCTCCTCCTGTCCCTGAGCCAAGAGCTTTCTCTGGTGTCCTTTCCGTGGGCACAGGGGTTCGGTCCTCCAGCGATTCCAGAACAGGAAGACAAACCACCTGATCTTTGGTTAACTGCATGGTCCCGGCAAATATGGCCAGCATAAGCATGACCACACCCAGGTAATCCATAAAGACGTCCCACCATGTTTCAGTATCCGATAAGTTGGCTGGATGTCATTTAGAGAGGCAACTTCTGTGAGGGTAAACATTCCTACATGAAAACATAAAAACAAGGATTTAGTAAATAGTATTATCAATGACAAATAAGAGTGTCCATGAAAATGACAAATCCTTTCCATGAATGACAAATCTTTAAAAAATCTAGTTAAAAACACATGAAACCAGCATTTTATAAACTCTTAGAATGTGGCTTTGAATACATTGAATACACATATTAAACATTTAAAAAGTATACACTTATTAAAATTTATTAAAATAATTTTAAAAGTCATTAAAAACATTTTTCAAGGTAAACATTTTTTTTTACAAATATCATGGATTAGGCTAATTAATAAATGTAATTTTGGGGGAGTCGCACAACATTATATTTTATAAACTGAACTACTCTTGCTTTGTCAAAGAGGTCAAATGATTTGACATTTTAAGACAATAATGACTCTAATAAACAAATCAAGTGTCTCAATGTTACGCTCATTTCTATGTGAAATACAGGCTTGACAAAACATAAGTCTCAATCTCAAATTCCATTAAATCAATGTACAAATATAAGGAGTGGCCTAATACACCACTAAAGATAACAAATGGTCCCATCGCTTGGGGAGACACCCTAGTGTCTCTGCCCTGTATCACTTTCCTCTGCACAGAGCTTGATCAGTGCTGAGGCACTAAAGCACAGCATTAGACATCCTTATTAGATTATCAGCCTTAGTGGGTGCATATGTACTGCATGAAGACAATAGTACTGCAGTGGTGAGTCTTGCCAAAGACAATATTGTCTTTAATATCAAGTTGCAAGACTGCTCTAACATACATGCATTTTGCAGGGGTAATATTGACGAGTGGAGCTCGACTTTCACATTGCTAAGACATAACCATAAACATCCAATAGGCAAAAACGAATGACCTTCTCACTGTCAAAAAAACAATTGACTGAATGTCATAATGATTAATTAACTTGTATTTCACTTGGCTAATCAAGCTGTTATTATATAAATTATAAATGTCAATGTTTTGAGTAAGATGAATTCATTGCTGGATGATTGAGTTATTCTCATTGAAACAGTGTTATCAGATTACATGTAGTATTACTTAAAACTTTTAATTTTTCTACCATGAGGCCTTAAGCACTTAATTTACAGCCTCGTTGGTCTACTAATAAAACAAAGTCTAGACTTGCTTCACAAGACAATCACATTCCTTCCATTCATCACACCAACTATTCAAGTCACAAGCACTTTGTTCTGGGGCTTTGCCTGTCCTACAGATCTTTCGTTCAAGCCTTACACAGGCTTTGATGTCAACATGTCAACTGTAAGGAATATGTAAGAATTTAAGAAGGATAAGAAACCTGTTTAAGTTTAAAATGCATTTTATTTTGTATTTCAGTCAATTAACATGCAAATGCAGTGTGTCACAGATGAACATCTTTAAAGGGGTGCAATCCAGTCCAAGCTTCAGTTAGCTGTAAATGCAGAAGTCCTCACCATGTATTTTCCTCTAATTAGTCTCTAATTTAGTGCAATTACACAATAGCTTATTTAGTCAAGTCAGATTGCCGTAAACAACAATTATTACTTTCTTTAGTGTGTTGCCTTGGGTTAACAAAAACACTCATGATTTCTCAAAAGGCACAACATAATTATGTACTGATGCATATTAGCCTATATGACAGCATAGAGATACCGTGCATTGGAATAAAAAACCCAAATTCTGCCTGGATATTCCAACATGTTGATCTATTTGGCAGATTTGTCATTTTACAAGTATGAACATCTGTAGAGTCAATCCTTATAAGTATATCAAATAAAGTAGAAATTAAGAGCACAGCCACCAGCGAGACTGTGAAAAATATTGAGTCATCTAATAAATTTAATGCTCAAAGACTGGCAAAGTAGGGCTCAACAAGACTTCAGAGAACATCTGAGAATTGCTTTTCCCACTGCTTACCTAAAATAAGTTGCTATACACCAGTTCCCAAGATCTACAGCTGGAAGGTTACGCACACTATAGCTGAGAAGTTAAAAAGGCTTGTTTTTGTTTTGTTTTTTGCTTCTTTTAATTTTTTTGTTTTTTGAAGTCCACAATAGGCCTTTTCTGTTCCACAGCAGAAATGCAGTAATATATTATATATAAGACTATAATGATTATATATCAGACTATTGTAGCCATCACTATACTTGCATTCAGACAGGAAATGTAATATATCCTTATCACTGGTACAGATCCAACAAGCAATTGTCAATTTCCTTAACTACTCTCATCATTCAACATGCTCAACACACCAGTGAACTTTACATACTCTAACCTTAACCACAACAATTAAATAGAAATTACTTATTATAAAGTTGACTTCCCAAAAGTGTAAGGCTAAAGGCTCTGTGGCACCTACAAAACAGCTGTGATTATATTAACCAATATTCTGAGTTCAGGATGAGACAACTTGTTTGTCCAAACAATTATATGTTGGAGTGTTTAGTAAACCTGTTTGGAACGATTTGCCATTTCATTCAGCACAGAAATGACTGAGGTAAACAAATGCTTTCATCTGAAAATGAATTAATTGTTTTCTAAAACAAAATATGCCAAAATAACAAATAATTTACTTATTTGAAAATAGTCTAAATAATTCCTTATTTCAGAACATTCCTTGAAAATATAACATTACTCTTTATTACTATCCAATCAGTATGGATCACTTTGGATGAGCCAATAGATTTGGACTAACAAATCAGAAATGCATAATTAATTGTGGGCTTTCACTAATTTTACCAGTCTATGGTGATAAGAAGCCTCGGTTTTTAACCTCACCTTGGTAACACAACCCTAATCCACCAAAAACACAATTACCATAACGGCTAGCCTTATTTAACCTTCGTCTGAGCTTTTACCCCGTAACTAGGTCATGGCTGCCGCTGATATTTTCATTTGCTTTTTTTAAATGACAATGCTACTAAACATGTCTTTTCATGTTATCCTGCAAATTTCAGTTTTGGAGTAACCATTTATGACCTATATATATACACACAAACCACGTAGAGGTTGCTGTAGTTCAGTGAGTTCAAATAAAGTGTTGTGCAATAGTGTAGCTTATGTATTTAATGTATTTAACGCTAAATATGACCCACACCAAAAAGGCTTATGTGGTAATTAAATAGAAGCAAACATAGTTTGTATGCATATGTGTAGAAAAAAAAGGATCAAAGGCTGAAACTTAAATTGACTATTATGTTCACATCTGCCAAGTCAAGTGTAAGAAATCAAAATCAATTCATCTAGAATAGAATCAAGTTCATAAAAAAATATGAATATCTTCTGCTCATAAATATGGCAATTTGATATCAACAAATATGTCTCAAAAAGACAGAAAAAGAAACTAGTAAATCTAAACAGGATAGATGCACACTTTTTTTAATTAAAACTGACTTGACAACATTTGCTGTGTCAAGCACACTGCAATTGGCAAAAATAAGTGTACAATACAATATAATAAAACAAATTATGTAATGTGTATTATGTAGAGTTTGTGCATGGTAACTTATTATAAGAGACCTAAAATCCATTTAATGTAATATTAGCCTGTGCAACTGTACAATTTGTTGAGTCTCATCCAAAAGTGTCCAAAACATCTTGCTTTATGTGCTCAGACTCTGACAACCTTCACTAACACAACCTTAAGACAATATACTCGACTAATTGTAATATTTCAGAAATGTATGCTTAACATAACGTTTATACTTACTGTCTCATATAAACGTCATCAAACGTCATCCATCACCACTTTAATTCTGAGAATCTGAAACATTTCATCCACTTGTCCTTGCAGTAATGGTGACTGTCCGTTCGCATGGGAGACGTCACGCCATTGTGTTTCTATACCGGGTCACGGTATGTAAACGACAATGGCTTTATTTTCCAATGACACGTAAACTGCGAGCAGAACGCGATTTACAGGGACGGGCTGGAAATATTCCCTATGAACGCAATCCGGTGTCCTGTCACGTCTTCGTGGTTCTGTGCAGATTAACGCCGCTCAGGCAGGAAACCATTGGAGTCTGATGATACTGTTGTGTTAAAGCGGAAAAAGTATCGGTACAAAAGGACAATTTACTAATCATTTACCCGAGAGGGCTTAATGAACATGTAAGGGTCCCCGCTCATCTCATTATTATGGTACATTCAGTGCCGCGCGCACAGCAGCAGAATCAACCAGTCTGCACCAGTTCTCTACACTGCATATCCGTCACATTTAAACCCCACACAAAGACACATTCACAGGCTGATACATACCTCAAACCAAAGCTGTCATTTTAAAAAAACGTCAGAGCTTGTACTATGTCCATGCGTGCGATATGAATGAGAAATGTCTGTAATAAACACATATATGCTGTCAAATAGAGGAAGTGTGTGGGGGCGGAGCTAAAGTTTACGGGAGGATTTACGCGCGAAACACCTGACCGGTTTTCTGAAGTTACTAAGCAACCAAACCCAGTATGTTACACTTGAACTGTTAAATATTGAAGTCACTTTCCACGAATAGTGTTACAAAATTGGGTCATCAGAAAAATGTTCAATTCTGTGAATTATAGCCTATTATGTAAATCTGACATAAGATTGTATTTTTCGTTATAAAACAAGTAGACACTATATGTATGTATATATATATATGTGTGTGTGTGTGTGTGTGTGTGTGTGTGTGTGTGTGTGTGTGTATTATGTTACAGATTAAGCATAGTTCTAAAATAAAGGTGGCTGAACATAATTTTTATGGTATATCAGCTAAATGTTAAACTCTGTATACATTTTGAGTTTGTCACCTTAGATGCATAGAACGGATATTTAAAATATACAATTATATTATTAAAAAAATGTAAACATGAAGTGAATATAAAGCCTAGTTATTACCAGACACCAGAATAATAGGGGAAAAACTCACCTTATGCAGGTAAATACATGCCTTTGCATGCATTCTGTGTTGTTTATATGTAAATGCGATCCTTTATGTTTTACAAATGAACCATATGGTTGCAAATAAGATTAAAGAGACTTTGCCTCCCCCAGCCCACTGGGCAGCCAGGTCCTGCTGAGCGGTTGTATTTAATTTCCACATGAACCTTTGGTGTGGGTCATATTTAACGTTAAAGTGCAGGTGGTTGTGGATGTTTTGTTTGACTAAGCACCTGCGTACACACAGATGGAGACAAAAGACAGATATCAGAAAACCTCACAGATCTAAGTCTCAGAGTTTGATCGAAACAGAGGGTGACAAGGTGAATCCCACATTCCAATTTGTGCTGCAGGCAGATTCTGGGTATGAGGACGTTTCTTAGCACTCAAGCTCTTGCCTTTTCAGCTACTGTGAAAGACTACTTGTTATACTGTGAAAGACTGACTTGGCTTTAGCTTTGATGACTCATCTTTAAATGACAATTTAATGCTCAGTTTCACAGACAAGTCTTAAGCCTATAGTCCCAGACTAAAATGCATGTTTGAGCCGTGTTAACTGAAAGCAACTTGCACTAACATAACTTCAAATATGTCAGTGCCATTTTTTTTTGTCTCAATATGCACACCAGTAATGTTTTTTTAAGCTGCTTTAATGTCCTAATTTAACTAAGGCCTAGTCCTGGCTTAGTCTAAGACCTGTCTGGGAAAAAAAGATAGACTGTGGAACAGCAATTAAGATTTTAGTTATTTAGAGTTAGTTATGTTTATTTTGCATTCAAATCAGTTTTCCTCTAATCACAACTTTGCAAGTGTCCTTTTGCTTCCATTCACTGCTCCACTTTGACAGCTGCTGCACCTTGCCTTTTCATGGTTGACGGAGAGCCATCTTCTCTTCAGGGTAAATTTTCAAGATCACACTGTCCAGGGTCATCAGCTTGTCAAGTTTATAAAGGCTTGAGGTCTGCTGCAGAACTTTCTCACTCCTTAATGCAACGCGAATCACAGACCTGCAAAAAAGTTCCAGACAACAGATTGATGAACTTACTCATTGCTATTGCAACATGCTCTATTTTGCACTTCCTAAAATATTAAGTTATTAATAATAATAATAATAATAATAATTGATTCACTCCCAGCAATACCGACATGGTCCCCTTAGGGGTCGCGACCCCCTGGTTGAAGGCCCTTAGAGCTCTTACTACATTTGGACTGCATCCGAAATCATATACTTCCCTATTTTTTCACCCTAGTACGTGAAAAACAGTATGTGACAAAAGTAGTATGTTCGAAATACCCGGATGACCTACTTCTTCCGGCGCGCTTCTGAATTGTGCATACGATGGACACTTTACTATCCCATGAGGCCACGGGAGAGGATTTTTGAATGTCAGTGAAGCGACCCAACAGACGCTGTGGCGAATGTAGTACATCCGGATTACATTCATATGACACACATTCATTTAATATTGAACATACTTTTTTAGTGGTCGTGAAGTAATTACTTATTCAAAATAAGTACCTACTCAAGAGAGTCTCCTATTTCGGACGCAGCCTTGGTCCATGGAATCCTGCATACTAAGTGGTGGCAAGGGATCAGGCAAGAGTTAAACATCTCCATCTTGTTGGAAAAATATGTTGTACTGTCTATTTTAGGGTGCAAGTACTTAGCCGCCTGCCGATCTTTTCATGGTGTTGTGTTTCAGGATGATAATTATACAAGATGTGCTCTAAATAAAGGCATGCGCTGTTCACTTTAGTCATAGTTAGAAGACATGCCACAAAAAACTGAAAGCTGAAACAATATTAGTATCCAATTAGTATGCTTATAGTTATAGCTATAGCTGCCCTCTGCTAATGCATAGAAAACGTGGCCTAATTTGGAGAACATATTGTAGGAAAATAGAAGAGTTTGTTTTTACCTTAAAATGTATGATAATTTGTATCAAATAACCACATGCAAGGCAGAGGTAATGCCTTTGAAAGTGGCTGAAGCTATAGTATGTTCCCTCTCCCAGGCCATGATTCAGCTATCAATAGCCATATCCATCACCGCTGATCATGTGACTGAAACATCAGATATGATGGGAGACAACACCCACATACAAATTATTCTAAAGGCATAATGTTACACTGTTCATGGGATTATTTAAATTATGTACTAGCATGTGATTTTTTTGTCCATTTGACTATTCATTTACAGTGTTTAAACAGATAACACCCAGACTTATTCGAATAATGTCGTCATCATACTGCCCTCTCTCCAAAAATCTAAAATCTGAAATTACCATCTTGTTTGCAATTGCATTTTTTTTTATGCCGGCAAAATTTCAGACTTTCCGGTGTGTGCATGCATTTGAGGTCAGCAAATTATCCTTAAACATTGCACAGACTCAGTGTTGCATTTACTGCACAATACTGCCACCTGGGTGACAACTCTCCCTTGAGAATTACAAAACATTAACTGAACTCAACGCAAGGGACAAAAAACATGCATTTTATTTATGCCATTTTACAAATTAAAAACACTTTGGTAGAATGCAAATGATACAAAACAGGAAAATAAGGCATATGGTCAGCATTACATTATGTCAGCACTTATATCTAATGGCAAGAAACAACATCCTTCATTTTATGCACAGATTTGCACTTTGGCATCAACATCATTATAACCTTTAACATGCTAACACAAGACCAGAACAGCAACTGACCTTCCTAACCATAGACGGGTCTACTGTTAAAAAAAAACAAAAAAAACACAACAACAACAAATTACTATGCATGATCCAAAACTATTCATGTAGATAATATTACTGAAATACAACATGAAAAACACACAAAAAGGCCATGTAACTCACGTATTCAGTCTTAACTTCTTAAAGCGCCTAAAGATGTATGAATTCCAAGACACTGGTAATACACGTGAAACACTGATTTAATATCTCTTTATGATGGCAATGTAACTGGCAGTCTGTAGAAAAAGGCCACATGCTGATCGCAGTACATCAGACGAGTCACCTCTCTCAAGGCAATATCATATCAAATACAATGTAATTGCCATGTACATGACCTAAAGACACTCATAATACATCTCCTCCAAGTATCTGAGAGAAAATACTAAGGAAACTAAAGTCTACCTGATTTATCTTGGTGCACCTTGAGAGATCTTTGACTATTTATTTATTTTTGCATAAAGGACATTATAAAATAATAAATTTCTTAAAATGCATTTGCATATAATCTTAGAGCTTTGTTTCTGACAAATGTTTTCCTTAAGTTTGCATGAAATTTACAATTACAGCGTACAATACAAGATGGACAAATACTGTTGACTAATATGATGATTAAAATGTCTATTAGAGTACATTGTTCGTTTCTGAGAAAAATGTTTGTACAAAAGGCCAAGATAAGGTAAGATAAATCCCTTCTGCATCTGGATTATGTCTTGCACTGGAGAAATCAAATCAGAGTAATTGTTTAAACTAGGCAAACCACAGCAGGATACATAACCATTTAAAACCTAAAAAACTATATGACAGTTGAAGCTGGTACCACTAGTTTATAAGATGTATACTGCAATCCACTACCAACAGCTGTAAAACTTTTTTAACCTTAAAACAGTGATGCAAGGAAAAACGTGTGAAGTCTACCTGAGAAACAAATGCACAAGGATCCTGCTCTCCAAAAGCTTTATATTATTAGAGTAAATATGCAACAACAAAAAAAACACTACTAGTATGAATGATTACATGAACTATATATTTTCCTATCATATATACTTCAAATAATTGCAAAGTCCTATATACACATTAAAAAGAAAAATGAAAGGAATGGTAAAGTTTCCAGTGCAAATTCTAATATCGCCATTTCCAGTGCAAAACATGTGGTACAGTACTTGACCTGTAAAAGCTTAATGGATTATGAAAGCAAATGTCAGTCATAAGCAGTGAAAGCAACAATGGAATTGCATGCCACTGTCTGTAAATGAATCCCTGTCGTAAGTTGTCTTTTATGACTTACAGATTTACATTATCTTAGAAAATTAAGATAAGAGTTTTTAAATGTGTTTTACATTTTCATAATATACAATATAAGGCATTAAAAGGTGTTCATCCCTAGATATTTAGATGTTCTTTTTTTGCATTAAAATACCATTAAGCTCAAGTCCAGTTTTAAACATGAAATTGCAGGTACTCACCCATATAGATCGCAATACATACTACAGGACGTAACACTTGGAGTCTTGTCTCCTAAGGAGTCAGATTACAACATTTGGCATTAAAGCTAAGCAATCACTCTGCTTGCATTTGCTCCTTGATGTCTGAAGGCAGCGTCTCAAACAGAACGTCTTCTACAACAAGTCCACTGCTCTTTAAGGCGCGACAAGAGCCAAGTTCAGCTGGTAAGATCTCAAAGTGATTACCCTTTAACTCCAAGTGAGTCAGTACACTTAGGAAAGAAATCTTTGGTGAAAGGACAGACAGCGTGTTTCTGCCAAGCTTCAGAGTCTTGAGCTTCTTACAGAAGAAGAGCTCATCAGGAATATTTTCGATTTTGTTGCAACTAACAGAGAAGTATTGAAGGCTCTGGAGAACGCCTATCTCCGGTGGGATAAAACGGATGTCCTTGTAGGAAAGATCGAGGTAGCGTAGTTTGTTGCAGAGGAACAAGTGTGAAGGTAGGATCTCGATCTTGTTATGGCTTAAGTAGAGGCGCTCAAGCTCCCGAGTTTTTTGATGTGTTCAGGTATAAAAGTGATGCCGTTGTGCCAAAGCTTCAGACTGGTCAGTTTACGGAGGTGCTGGAAGCTGAGGATCTCTTCAATGGAGCGTAGATTGTTCTCCTTCAAATCCAACATTTGTAGATTAGATAGGCTGAAAATGGCATGTGGTATGCGTTCGAGGTCGCAGTGCACCAACTCAAGTTCTATTAGATTCACCATCTTTTTCAGGTTGTTAAGCATGACCAGCTTGGTGCATCATTGCAAATACAGAGGCGTTGTAGATGGCTGGCCACATCCACCATGGACTGAGGGATCTTGGTGAAGTTGCTCTTGAGTGACAGGGTTTTCAGCGCTTTGAGCTCTCGTAAAGAGTCCAAGGTTACGTTCTTTGACGCATCAGAACTTAAAGAGCCAATCAGATGGAGCTCTTCCAAATTCCGCAACACATACAACCACTGTGGAAGTTCACGACCATCATCAAACTTCACTCGCAGCACCTTCAAGTTCTCCTTGAGGAATGAGGTTGCTGCACTGTGGATCTTGAGCGAGCACTGGTAAAGCGAAAGCTCCTGGAGATCCTCTAGTTGGGCAATGGCTGCTGGTATGGTAACATTATTAATGATCTCAAGCTTCAAAGACTGCAGCTCTGTCACCTCAAAGATGGTATCTGGGAGTCCAGACAGCATAAAGAGTTGAAGTTCTAGCCTGTTATTGCTGTTGGTTTGCAGCTTCTGCCGAAGCTTGTCAGCTGTCCACTCGTGGTTAAGGTTGAGCTGTTTCAGCTTGTTTTCGCTCACCTCTGACAGAAACACTGCAAATCTCTTGGAATATAGGGGATCATACTGATCAATCATGTGCAACATGAAAGCAAAATCGTTCTTTACATCTGGGATGTCATCAATTCCAGTTTCTTGCCTAACATATTCAAAGGAATACTCCTTGAGAGAAATATAGAACAGCCAGTAAGATGTATAAAGGCATGTAAGTCCATAAACACCAACAAAACACAAATAACATAGGAGAGCTTTGAGAACAAGTGGGCCATGGTATGATTGCAACAGAAGTACCGGTAACCTGTCATGTCCTGCATGTTCTCAGTGCAGGTAACATTGAACCTAACCTTTGACACCAGAGCACTGTTGTATGCAATTATAAGGATAAACTTGAGCACTTTTACAACAGTCTGACGGACATACATCATATATAATATATCACCCTCCTCCACATGCAGGCGGAATTTTTTGACCTTCTCAAACAAGGCTTTGGCTTGTTCTCTTCCTTCTTGTCAAGGACACTTGCTGCTGGCTTGTCAACGACAATCTTTTCAGGTATTGATCTTAAAGACGAAGTCTTCTCCAGGTTGCCCTCTCCAATCGGAGTATCAAGGTTTGACCTACTGGCACTGTTCTTCTTGTTGTCCTTCTCTTCAGGATTCTCCCCAGACACTTCTGACAGTGCTCTGGTAGTCCATGGAGAGTCGAAACACTTTCCCAGGATGGATATGAAGTGCTCAATTTTAGAGCTGGAGCCAGGAAACTTGAACCAGAAATTGCTGCACACCATGAAAATTAAGGTATGTATGAGAACCAGGTAAGGGAAGTATTTGGCATACCAATGCAGTGCCTTTTCGTAGCACATCTGGTTTATGTAGTTATACTGCTGAATATCCAAGTTGGTCTTCAGTCCTTTCAACTCATGGACAGGCACTAAAGCTACATGATTTGTGGAAGGTGGTGGGCACATCAGCTCGGTCTGGTTTGGAGAGAATGTCCTTTGAGGAAGGCATATGATTTTGTCTTGCATCACCTAAAAGGATAAAAGAGTGTAGCTATCAGAATCAACACAATGAAATTAAGACATACTTAGACTATTGCTGATATTCTATCCAAATGTTTAGCATTTTTATAGCACATTTCTGAAATCTGACTAAAGAAGAGAATGCAACATTGCCATTCTGAAGCAATACTACATAGCATGAATTAAATGTGGCTGGGTCATCCTCCAGAATTTTTTTACTGGAGTAGACTAGAGGTGTTCCGAAGCCAAATACCTTATCTAAAATCTCTATGCAATAATGAGTAAAGTAAATGAGTGAGAGCAAAAATGAAACGAGCACAAATCCGTCTATGTGTGCATCTCTCAGAAATCAGAGCTTGGCAAGAGTAATATCAACTCAAATAGGCTACTACATCATATAAATGTTCTACGATATATGATATTGTATATTATTGTATGTACATTTAAATTATTTAAGCCTAGTACAATCTGATACTCAATTTTTTTTAAGAGACATCCTGCTTATTTCAGCAAGACAATGCCAAGATTCATTCTGCACATGTTACAACAGTGTGGCTTCATAGTAAAAGAGTTCAGGTACTAGACTGGCCTGCAAACTGGCAAATTATTAAGGAACATTCCACTTAAAATACCAGCTTGTTTAGTGATAGTATGTGAGCACACACCTGAGCTAGATATCAAAGACTAGAAAGACAGTTCACTATTACTTATGAATGGGAGAAACTGTCCCGCCTTATAAGTAAAAGAGCCAATCGCTGATTGGTAAAGTCATTGTTACTCCATTGATCTGTTAGAAGCTCCGGTTCC
Organism: Leuciscus waleckii; assembly: GCA_900092035.1. Taxonomy (NCBI): domain Eukaryota; kingdom Metazoa; phylum Chordata; class Actinopteri; order Cypriniformes; family Leuciscidae; genus Leuciscus; species Leuciscus waleckii. Next base: position 732,950 of record FLSR01000898.1, on the reverse strand, counting down.
CATAGGAACCTGAGACTCACACTTAGGACAGCACATGCTCATTGGCTCGTCTAGCCTGAAAAGTAAGGGTTTGATGGGACTTTGAATGAGCCAAGTGGAATGGATTTGAGCAGCAGCGTGGAAATCAACGCTATAGCTAAAACGCGGAATGGAGTTTAATTTATTAGGGCATTCCTCAAGTGGAATGGATTTGACTGAAGGCGCTCTGAAAAGTGAACAGACATATGCGCTGAATTAGAGACGGTAAATTTGAGTGGGTCCAATATCATTGGTCTTAAAAAGTGGCTGGGTCTTGTCCCACCCATATACAATGGTTCCGACGCCCATACTACATAGTGTTATAAAATGCCGCCAGGAGATATGCCGAATCATACGAGAGCATTAGCTCATATATAATGAATGCCATCAGACATCAGAATTTATGTCGATACTAGGGGTGTAACGGTATACATATTTTACTGAACATTTTCAGAACAGGTCTTTTGGTTCGGTATGCATGTGTACCGAATAAATAGTGTTGTTTTAACCGCTGCATGTGGAACTTCATTTCAAACTCCATGTGTCCCCCCAGGATGGAACAATATCGTTAATATTTATATACTTTGATGTTGCGAACACATCTAAAAAATAACTAAAGACAACGAGTCATCTGCAGCCGGATAAGTGTACGATACAAGTTGTCTTAAACATGAGACATGCTTTATATAAAGCATTCAAACTAAGTCATAAACCTGCATGGCTTGCCGTACAGCAGTGGTTGTTAAAATTATTTGGTCACACCCTTATTTAAACCTTTTTTTTTTTTAAGGTTTAAAATCCCCCCCTCCCCATATGCTTTTCTATGGCGGGGAACTTCTATGCCGGGCTTGTTTGGACAGTGACAAGTCTGAATAAGAACGATTCAGTGGAATTGTTGTTTGTTGCCTTTTTATAATGGCAGAACGACAACCGCTATTCTCGCACTTGAACACTACTGCGACTTGAACACTACTTTTGTTTTTTTTCTGCTGATCTCCCACGCCCCCTCCCAATATTTAAGGACTTTTTTTATTTAAAGACAAACATAATTTGTCCAGTAAAACATTGTTTAATTACAAAAAAACAGGGTTTGTTTTCCCCCTGCTGTACCATTGACATACTGAACAGTGACTTCGAACCGTTATTATTGTGTACCGTTACACCCCTATTGCATACCCACTTATAATTAATGGGTTTTGTAATTCCACTTTTTTCTGTGTGGATAAATCTTAATGCTATGTCATACAATAGCATTCTGGTGAACTGTGTTTTTTTTTTACTTTGCTACAGCTTGGAGAGGTGTTCAATAGGGGTTCAGGTCAGGTTTTTGTGCAGGCCAGTCAAGTTGCTCCCCACCAGAGTCAGTAAACCCTGTTTATGGACCATACTTTGGGTAATCCTGAAAATCTATACCTTTGATGGTTTACACACAGATTAAGAGCTTGCTTCACATAAAAGTACATTCATCCATGTACAGTCATTCTAATTATACGAATATGCCCAAGTAATTTTCCCTGAATATAAAAAATAAAGATGAAAGCTAATAAACCTCAAACACATCAGAGAGATAAACCTCCAGTGTGTAAAACGGTAGATGAGGATCATTTTATGGTTTGAACTTCCAATCCCACACCACCTTTAGATTGCCGGGAACAGTGTAACAGTATCTGATGAGGAGAATATCTTTTAAGATAACCATTTTGGTGCTCTGAACAAAGTGTTGTGACTCAGACAGGAAATGAGAAATCATTGCACTGGCCACTTGAATTCTCGAGGGAGGTGAAATACCTTTGAGTTAGCAGAAAAAGGTGCTCAACAACTACTCAGTTTTGCATTAAATATTTTTAAAGGACACACTAGGCAGAAAAAAGAAAAGAAAAGAAAGTATGTTCACTAGAAGTGAAAAGCAGTAAACAAAAGCATTCTGTATTCATTTCAAGATGTGTGCCCTTCCCCCCTTTTCCTGCAAAACAGTTTAGTTTGTCTGGTAATTGCCATGTGGTTTCTGCCTGCAAAGGCAACGAGAAATGAGAAAAATCAGCTAAAAAGAGAGGGAACGAGAATTGTGGTAGCTCTATACAGCACTATAGTGTAGGACAAGCACAAAAGGCAGACTGCAAAGTAAAGTCTGCTAATGAAGCATCAGCAGCTCTGAACATGGCTTCTCTGCATTAAAATCGATGTGAGGCGCAGCAGCCCCAAGTGGCTAATAAAATGTCCATTATGCACTACAGGCCACTCAAAGCGCCCCCAGTCACACATGGTCATTTAGCAAACCATGGAATTATGCAGTGGCATTAGTAAAATAATTAATTAGGAAATATTTTACTGCCTCACTGAGATCATCATGAACATCCAGTTGCAATTTACAAATTGCAATTCATCATACAGCTGTGCCATTCTTTGATGCACACCTCCAGGGACAGTGGGGGATATCCCTGTCCTAACAATGGGTTCCTGTTAATGTTGTTTGTTGAAACTAAAATAATTACGGATCATCTAGAGGAATTGTAACTGAAGGGCAAACTTGCTGCTTGAAGCTCCACCCACTAGTTTACGAGGCCGAGCAGCTAGACTACAGGAGTCATTTTGTGTTTATAGAGGGGCCACCATGAGGGGAAGAAGGGGTGATCTTTTCGTGTGGGGTGACTGGAATTTAGCAATTTTCCGTTAGCAAACTCCCACTTCTTTATGCAGTATGCACTGCCCAACAGTGGGCTGTTCATGCACAGAGGAATACATCTATGGTGTGAAGTCATTTATTATTCCATTGCCGTTGATCAAGGAAGACTGTCCCCCCGGTGTCACAGACAAGGCTTAAACCTAGTCCCAGACTAAAATGCATGTTTGAGCCGTGTTAACTGAAAGAAACTCGCACTGGCATATCTTAAATTATGTCAGTGCCATTGGTTTGTCTCAAGATGCACATCAGTAGTGCTTTTTTTTTTTTTTTCAAGGTATGTTTATAAAAACTACTTAAATGTCCTAATTGAACTAAGGCTTAACCCATTGCTTAATATAAGCCCTGTCTGTAAAACCAGGCCTGTATGTTTTGGTACTGCTTAAAGTGGAAATGAAGCAGTCAGTCAAGTTAATATTAATATTATTTAATAAATAGATTTCCACTCTAATCAAATTATATTTAACAAACACAATAAATGTAACCATTTTTGTTATAGCTTTTGTAGCAAGGTCACCGCCATCTTGCAATACTACAACCTGTGACATCATGGTGTAGGTTGGCTCTGTTGGATTAATGAAGATTATAATAGTTTTGATTCTGGTCTTTGATTTTTCTGCTTAGTTGCTGTAATCATTACTAGTAATAGCTAAAGTCATAATATCTGTCACCAAGAAGATGACCAATAGAGGGCTCCAGTACTATTTGCAAGGCAATTCTGTGCTGAGAAAAAAAAAAAAAAGAAGAAGATAATGACAAGGGAGATGACGGGATTAGGGTTAACCTTTGGAGACTATCCAAAATATGGAGTCCTGATTAGTAAAGTGGAGTTGCGGTAAGAAATATTTATTTTGCTGTCAGATGGGTGTTTATTATGGCTGTACCGTACATCCGCCTTGGCCGTACAGCAGGGGTTAACCTTTGGAGACTATCCAAAATATGGAGTCCTGATTAGTAAACGTGGAGTTGCGGTAAGAAATATTTATTTTGCTGTCAGATGGGTGTTTATTCCTCCACTGTCTTCTTTAACTGTCTCTCTACCATTGTTTCTGATGAGCAAGACAACAAACCCTGTGAATCACAGCAAGTGTAGTACTGTAAGATAGCGGTGCTCTTGCTACAAAAGCTATAACAAAACATATTCATTTCTTTTAAATGGTTACATTGACCACATAATTTGATTTTAGTTTAAATCCATTCACTAAATAATGAACTTGACTGAATGCTTCATTTCCACTTTAAGACTCATTTTTCAGCTATAACAATAATAAAAATAAAAATAGTAGTTTTCTTTTGGTATTTGGTTTAAAGAGAAGAATAGTAATATTTACCTGCAGAGTGCATCCAAACACACCTATCATGAGCATGACCACAGAAAGGTAGTCTGTGAACACATCCCACCATGGCTTCAAAACCCGGAAAGCCGGCTGCTGTTCCGTGAACTGCCGGAATTCGGTCACTGGAATCATGCTCCTGTAAAGGCAAAATGAATAATTATGAATTATGAGCTATGAATATTTTGAATAACATATTATACTGTAGGGTCTACTGTAAGGTTTTTGCTTAATGACTTCAATGACCAGCCGGAATTGATCAAATTACAGCACAATACACCCTCACTAAAGACAGCTGATAGGCTAGCTAGAGTTGTCACAATACCAAAATATCAGTGGTTCTCATAAAAATGTCAGTACTATAGCAAAAACTATTATAATTATTGAATTTTTTAACTATTTGAAAAAAAATATATATATATATTAAATTAAATGAGTTATAACTATTATTAGTGTCATCAATTAGCCTAATAAATAACTAGATGGAAAAATGTTTTGACTTCAATTACAATTTTTCCAATTAAGTAAACAATTCTATAAAAGTTAAGTAAAAACTTAAATGAAGAACAAATAAACACATTATTCATTAGTCAGCATTTACATTCCAGGACTTAAAGGATTAGGATCACTTCAAAATGTAAACTGTCATCATTTACTCACCCTCAAGTTGTTTCAAACCTTTCATTTTGAAGTGAACTAATCCTTTAATGCAGGTTATCAATCACTGCAATTTTATTTCAGTCTTGCATGTAAATACGGTTTTCCTCTGAAGTGACAACTTTGCAGTGTTTTGTCAGGAGTAAGAAAAATAAAGCTTTTATTCATATTCTAAATTGTCAATCACTTCTTGTGAAAACTTTGAACAAACCCTCCGATTTGCCACTGTGTTAATGACCTCAACAGTCATGTCTGTGATTGGCTACAATGTGAAACGCTTCAAAAAACACATTGTAAATAAAAACCTTTGACACGCTTCACAAAGCATACACACAAATAGCTTTTGACTTTTGACAAGACTGCACTAGTCTAAATATAAATTGATGGATGTTTAAAATAAATAAGCTCTGGAATGACAGCCTACCAGAATTATAGTATCAAGCTGTTTTAAAGGCATTTTTAAATTAGTCAATATTATTCTCATATTCTGTACAAAAAGAAAAAAAAGAGTTAGTTCTTGTAGCTCAACTGGTAAAGCAAGATGGAAAAGACATGAGTTTAATTCCCCTGGAATGCATGGCCTGATAAAATGTATACACTAGAATAAACGCCACTGTAAAAAGTATTGTTCTACAATTTTTTTTTTTTTCAGTAGCCAAATAATTCTCAGACCAACAATAAACATGTTTACACATGAGCAGCCCATTTGTATTTAAATAATAATTTCACTTCGTGATAATCCATCCATCACTAATATGTAAGGCATGTCTTGAACATTGTGGAGGGGGCAAAACATTTCTCGTCTCACACCCTTTCACTGCTAAAGCGTCGTGTTGGATTTCACACTCGTCTTCTGTGAACAGTAAGGCCCGCCTTCTTGATCTGATTGGCCATCTCAATAATTTTGACATTGACCAGCGCTGTTAGACCGCTGAGGCACACCAGCCTTAAAAAAAAAGTAACTTAAAACATTTTGTCACCCTCACAACAAACAGAGTGGTGCGTAATAGAGTGCAGCAGAGCAGCATCAAGAATATCAAATTGAGGGGGACAATTTAGCCATGTCTAATTATTGGGGGGAGCGGGAGGACTTGTCCCCCTCAATGTCTATGGTGGTTACGGCCTTGCGTTATGTGTCGTCTTCTATGGTTGAATCTTGAATCACTTGCTACATTCAGCAATCAAATAGTTCTGAAAAAAATAAAAATAAAAAAAACTTTTCCAGGTCAACACCTTATAACTGGCTGCTCATTCATGAGCTATGCTTTGTGTCCTTTCCCTCAATGGTCTCTACTAGTAAATTAATTTAAATTCAAATCCATCAATTTATTTATTTGGCAAAATTCCAGGTAAGCTAAATAAAATTGCACAAAGCAAATATCTCTTTAGTCGGGATCAAATATACCTAACTAGGATATTAATACCTTGATGCGTCAAATATACCTAACTAGGATATCAATACCTTGATGCGAAAAAAAAAAAATGCAAAAGTTGCAATTAAAAATGTCCTATCGATCCTGAAAGACACTTGATAAGAATTTAGGTTATCTTAAGTATTGAAGACACCGTCATGAAGGCTAGCATAAAACGCTCATACTGATTCCTAATGAAGGCAGTCCAGCAAACTTAATCTAATATCTTTTGATGCACTTCTTGCATCATGCCGTACACAATGCATATTCCACTGATCTTATTAATTATTGAGATTAGTGCTGCATTGGCTTCACTTTGCAGCAGTCAGCCAGTCTGCCTTTGCTTTCCTTTGGAGCAGCCAGCCAGTCAAAAAAAAAAAAAAAAGGGTTTACACTGATGTACCTATAAAAGGCCTGAACAGATGGAGAGCAATGACAACAACCACAGTAGTGAAACATAAAATGCAACGAGGAAGGGGAGTAGTATTAGACATGTTCATAATCTAAAAGTCCCCCTGTAGTCAATCATTTGTTCCCTAAATCTCACCTTTTGATCACAATTTTTTTACAAATTTGACATGCCTTAAAATAGCTTAAATGTAACTTTACACCCTTGCCTCATTTAGTATATGCGGTCCCATGAATATGCAAATTATCCCCGCCTCCACTCACTCACACCAGCTCAGAGATCCACTCGTTGTCGATCACACGTTGACGTGATTACTGATGATTACCACGTGGTTACAAGGTAGTTTGTGACGTAAGAAACACCAGTGATTTCAATCCGCGTTTTTGAGACTGTCTTTGGTCACTGCAGTTTTAAGGAGAAAATACTCAGCAATGGTGTTGTTGACTTTAAAAAGCTTGTTTAAATTAAAGGATTTTCACTACAGGGGGACTTTAAACACCATTAATGAGTACAATGCACCTTTCACAAAATGCAGACAAGTACCCAGTTGTAGTCCTGCACTTGATGTAACACACCTGAAATCCATTTTAAGTCAGGCAGCCTAAATTACATCAAAATGTCAGATAAACTAAAACATCCCTCATATAATATACATGCAAAACCAAAGACAACACTTCACAGTCTGTAAAAGGACCCAGAGTCAAAATGTGATTGCACCAAAGTAAAATGAACACTAAAAATACACCATTGTGTATATGGGTGGGACAAAATATCAGCGCCAAATATTGATATTTTAATTAATAAAATAAAGTGCTCCAAATAGATTTCCCTGCTCCCAGCATTGCTACTTTAAATGTCCGTTGCTAAACTCTAATCCTTATACTGATACATATTGATATGCAAATTTAACATTTAAAGCTAAACACAATTTGACTGATTTATGAGTCTATTTAAATAGTGTCTTCACAAGCCAGTTGTCAAGGGAATTCTCACACACACACACACACACACACACACACAAATGTCCTTTACAAGTATAGCTAAACGTGTACACACAAAATTACAGGAAAGTGTACAACAACTCTAGTAGCTTAATCATCACAAAACAGTCAGCAAATGAATTAGACAAACCCAACCTCAGCTGACCATAAATCCTAGAAGTTGTGTACTTGTGAAAATGTTAGTCATTCAATGGTGCTTACATCAGAGTAAACACAATCAGTCTTCTGCAGGTTAAACAAGTATCCACATACTGTTTGTACTTTTATAAATATTTATCAAGAAAAAAAAGACAACATAAAAGCTTGCATATTTAGATGCAATCTGCTTGTGTACTGTGCACAGAATGAGTAACCAAAACCATTATTTAAAAAAAAAAAAGAAACCCAGGGCTACAAGATCTTCACTGTATGCAACATGCTCAACAGGCAGCCTTCTTCAGGCAGGGGAAAATATTTGGACATTTGTGAACAGCTGCAGCAGTTCAAGTATCTGGAACTCCTGATTACTATAGCTGATTTGTTACAAGATATTTTCCACACACAGGTTTGACACACACACACACACACACACAAATAAATAATTATCAATAATATTCAATAAATATTAAAGGATAAAATGTCATGACTTAAATCCTAAACTATACCCAATATTCACACACTACAAGACAGACAATAATAAAATGTTGGCAGACTGAATGGAAAAATCCAACGTGTTCTGGTAGACAAGAAATAAGCAGTGCAGAAATGGATGGGAGTGCATGTTCCTGCAGACCTGCTTATTTAAACTAATAGGCTAGCTTTAAGTATCCTACTAAACTCAGATCTGTACCATCTCCTGGAGCAGCTCTTCCTGCCAGGAAATGGGGTGGTTCTCAAATATAGTAGTGGAAGAAAACAGTACACTACTGAATCACATCCAGTCAGCAGCAGGACGAAGAAGAGCTCACTTTCAGATAGCAGTAAAAGCATGAGCACTGGGAAAAAGATGTTTTGTAATGATAGCTGGAGCTGATTTCCTCTACTGCTAATTGCGGAAACCGAAATAAACAACATTAATTTACTCTCACGGGACAAAACAAAAACAGTGCACGTTCATTCAATGCGATATTAATTTCATTTAAAATCCGCCCATTTGATTGAAATCTCAAGAGACATGAAGTTATTTTGAGTATTTTAAATGGAGGCCCGTAATGCTACCATGGGTAGGCTAATATAAAAGGCCTAATGTAAAATAAATATAAACTAAACAAAGAAGCATTCATAAATTTCAGTGACGCAAAATTCTAATTGATATTCTATGAATCTATATCGACACTTTCCTCACGGTCCTCGGTTTTCTTTCGTCTCACGTGTCTGTTTTAGTAGTTTCAACAAATTCGCTCCACCAACACGTCTTTGGAACAATAATTGTACCACGTTTCCTCACTGAGGGGGTCTGAAAGTTAAACGCTGTCCCGAGCGCGTTTCACTGCTTCAACGACTGTCTCACAATTACGTCACGGAGATAGAATAATTCAGCATAAACATTTACAATCTTAATGTTTGCTCGCAAAACACCGATAACGTGAAACAAACGGTCCCATTTTTCTCTCACCTTTAAATGGGTTGAAGGTGTCTAGATGAAGATTCTAGCGGGGACTACAGCATGTCCTTGCGGCTGCGGTTCTCAGTCTCTTCTGTCCTCCAAGTGCTATAGGCTGAGCTGCCTGGGCGGGACTTCAGTACATGGGGGAAAATGAGAGTCACAATAGCGTTCCCAGAACCGCCTTTCTCACTTTCCGTTTAGATTTCACTGTGTTATGTCGCGCTATCTGTCCATGACTTATAAGCAGCAGCTCATTGTTACAGGAATTCTCAAGGACATTTCCTCGGCTCCACATCCCCAGTTCCCCACCATTTTTTACTAACTAAATAAAGACCTTTCCTATGCGTCACGCTAAAGTTAATTATGGTTTATGGTCCTTGTTTAACCATAAAGCTGTGAGAACGGGCTGGAGAGATCATGGCAAGGCAGTGGTAATTGTAAAACACTGTAATTCACACAGGGTTTCTGACCACATTGAATGACCCTGCAATGGAACTGCTGAACAACAATTCCTGAGATGTTTTTTTATTTTATATTTTTTTATATATTTTTTTATAGACATAAAAGTATGCATTTTTAGTGGCCTATATATCATAAATGGAAACTAATAGCAGTAATCATGCAAGTGTCAAAAACTATTCATTATAGCTACTGCCAGACTCCTCCACACCAAGCATAGCAGACATTAACTTTGTCATCCCACTGTCTCCATAGCCCTTTTAGATCATATGTTTACAGCATGCCTGATTGGCTGCACCATCTGCCTCAGGCTTCCTTGCACGCTCCCTCTTTGTTCTACGGAAACCCTCTTTGACATTGGGCTGCAGAGACTTTAAAAGTTCTTCCTCAACTAAAAGCCTATTCACTGTAAGGCTGGATTTTGTAAGCTCTTGCTAAAAGACTGGTATCTTAGAAATGCAGTATAGAGTTGGGTTAGAAAACTTACTGATCTGTGGTGGAATATATGTGGAGTGTGGACTAAATATATGACTAAAATTTATTTTAAAAGGCATATGCTCAGACATTTCAAAGAAGAGTTTCCTGTCAAGGACAGAATTCATGACCCACCAAATAGTTGTTTCAAAGTGATTTATTTCTTGCAAGTGGGAAATTCCAAATATAGTCTTGTAATGTTGCTTTACTCCTACATAGAAGTCCAGTCTAGAACATTAAAGTGGGTTTTCTTTAACCAGCTAAGGTTTTGCAAAATCATAAAGGATAAAGGCAGAGAGAATTTAATTTTATTATAATTTTTTCTTTGGGTTATTGAGGGCCATTGTAAAAGGTGTAGTATGCTCTGATTTGGTTTTGTGTTCCTGTTTGTCTGCGTTTCTTATTAGGTTCTAGTTACTGATTATCACCACCTGTGTCTAATTTAATTATCTTGTTACTGTTCAGTTCTCTGATTATAAAGTCTATTCAAATTTTCCAAAAAAAAAAAAAAAAAAAAAAAAAACTGTGAAGGGGAATATATTTGACAAGATGACACTGACAAGATGTTTCCATAAATGTAGAGCTCTCAAAAGTTCTGCAGGCTAAATATTATCTTTATAGGATCTTGTCCAATTCTGTGAAAAAACTTGAAGTCCAGGCCAAGACCATTTGGTCTGCAGATGCAAGTCTATCAGTATTTTTTATGTAAGTTTCTGTGGTAGACTGGGACCTATTCTTTTAACTCTACTAGTTCCCTTAGTTCAAAAACAGCATTTCTGAACATAAGGTTGATGTCTTCTTGACCCTTAGAATTTCACTAGCTTCTGAATTAACTTCGCCAGAGGCTGAAGCACAGCGGTTTCAGCTGCTTTTTTTGATTGATCCCAAACAGGAACCACTGAGAGTCTCTAAGAACAATGAATTGTGCTGATCCAGTGGATGAAATACTAAAGCAAAGTCATTCTTGAAATCAGCAGTACCACTAATAGCTACTCTCATCCCACATTAGGTCAAAGGATCCTGCCTATGAGAGTTTTTCATCATCCACAAGCAACTATAAATGCTAGTTTGGCCTCTGCATATACTGTCCAAAACACCCGCAGCTTCACTACATTTCTTTTGTGTCCTCCCTTTAAACAACCGGGTCCCCTTTGACAATGATCTTCCATGATGAGCCACAACACTTACGATGGAGAATATTTGGCCAGAGGTGGTTTAGAGCTGTGCTTGGGTAAGCGAGCCAAAATATATTCACCTTTATCAATGCTTATCAGCAACAAAAACCAGTTTGCTTGATGACTGTACCTACATTGCTGACATTAGCATACTGCTCCAAGTCAAGTTATAAACCCAAGAAAAAAGATATATATTAGTACCTAAATAAGGGTTTCTCAAACACGGTCCTGGGCCCTCCATGTCCTGCACAGTTTAGCTCCAACCCTGATCAAACACACCTAGCTGTGAGTTTCTAGTGATCCTGAAGACATTGATTAGCTTGCTCAGGTGTGTTTGATCAGGGTTGGAGCTAAACTGTGCAGGACAGTGCCCCTCCAGGACCGAGTTTGAGAAACCGTGACCTAAATGGTTGGTCAGTGCTACTGATATGTAGGCTAAATATGTTTAAGGACGTGCCTCTTCCCCAAAGGTTGTTTTGGAAACATACTGTATGATCTTGTAGATTGTCATATGAAGTTTTCCTCTAAGCACGACAATTGCAAACATGTAAAATGAGAGATAATGACAGGAGACATCTCATCAGGGCTAAAAAACATGGTAGACTGACAAATGTCTTCAGCTTCCCTGTTCTAGCAGCATGCACAGCTGGTAATTTCAAACCAATGAACACATTGCTTTCAGATGGTTGAAATGCTTTGTAAAGATTTAATATATATATATAGGGTTCACCCATTTCTGCCAAATGATAGTCAACATGTTAAAATGTGTTCCCCAAAAGGCACACACTATTGAGATCATCTATTATTTAATGTCAGCGTTTTATTGACCCCTGGGGGTCTGTGAAGGTACTGCATAGGGAGAAGGTACGGCTTAAAGGATTGAATTATGTAATAATGTTAGTTGTTTTATTTATTTATTTTTTACACAATTAGGGGTTCTTGGGCTACTGAGAGCCTTTCAACTGAGGAAGTGCCAAGTGACTGCAAACAGTGCAAGCATAACACGAGCTCACACAGTGTTCGTTCCCGTTTATCTCATGGAACCAAGGTTACGTTAGTAACCGAAACATTCCCTTTCGATAACCGTTCACTCACATTGCATCGATAGCTAATGCTATGGGGAATGCAATCCAACAGCACGCTGTTATAAGCGCAGGACTGTCCAAGCCAAAGGCAGATAATAGGCCCGTGATTCTGGCCCAGGGATGGCTCGATCCAGGGGGCTCAAAAGTGGGGAGCGTGACAGTGGCCACTCCGGGAGCTCTGACTGATCTCAGGCTCTGCCTTGGGGTGGGCTGGGCACAACTTCTCGTTCACCTCTGGAAAAAATGGGGCGGGTCTCTGGTGGGTGGGCTCACTGGCAGTGCCCGGGCTGCAGGAACCACTCTAACCCCAGCTCCTCGGTGGCCTTTGAGAGGACTAGCCAGCCAAGGCAGGAGAGCCAGGGCTGGGAATCATCTGGCCCGTTTTGTGGCAGGGTGGCGGAATCCTCAGCGGGGTTCAATCACTTCTCTGCATTTGAAGCAACCAGGGACATGGCATCATCGCCATCATTTTTCTCAGACCCTCCAAACGAGACCAATCCACCCGCACCGGAAGAGGGGCATTGGTCTTCGCAGGTAAACAGCACATGGGAATCCTATCGCTGTGGGGAGAATGAGACTCGCTGGATCTGGGCCGACGTGAGCTCACCGAGTCCCGTTTCCCAGGCTACGCGAATCCGACTTTCTTCCTCCTGGGCTTGTGAGAGGAGGGGGTAGAGAAAGGAGCATGAGGGGCAGGATTACTTCCTTTAAAGAAAGTGATCCACGTGCACAGCGAGGTGAGACATTTGTGGTGCAATAATTTTCAACAAACAACTTCAAATATGCTCTTTTATCAAGAGTTAACTCGCTCGATCACTCGCCAGGTGGCCACATGGGAGAGGCGCCTCTCAGCCGAGATTGCTATCGCTGCTGGGCTCTTCAAAACGGCAAGCAGGTAGGCGTGTTTTTTTTTTCTTTTTTTTCTTTTTTTTTCTTCTTGATTCTTCTTCCGGAGATCAGTGAGATGTTCTGCACACTTGGGAAAGATTCTGATGAAATTGCAATCAGCTGCGGCTTATGTAGGCAAATGTCCCCGCCCATTTGGCAGCGCTGAGACGCCATTGGTCTGTGCAGTTGCACAGACTTTATTCAAGCAGGCTTCAGTATTTTCAGAGAAAGGGATTTCCCATAGTGTCAGCTATGACAAGGGAACCCTGATTTAATGTTGTAAAGCCATGAATTAACTAACAAAGTAAGAAAAGTTGGTGATTTTACTGGAAAATAATTCTAAGGTAAATAAAAATGTATTGTATGAATTTAAATTACAAGAAAAGTTGAAATGTAATAGCTAAAAGATTAGCAGAGAAATTAGAAATCTTTGGATGAGCTAGACTGCTAGAGTTAGCATACACTGGCGATTCATAGACAGTTCTATTCAAAGTTGAAATATGATAGCTAAAAGATTAGCAGAGAAATTAGAAATATTTGGATGAGCTACAGCTAGACAGTTTAAGAATAGAATCAGTGCATGCCATCTCTAGCAGTCGCAGGGAAGTTTACTTCAAAATAATACATTTCAATGACTTGAAAGGATGTTTATATAAACAGTGAAGTGTGAAGAGAATATTTTCAACTCTTCTTTACTTTACAACATTAGCAGGATTAGCCTATACTTCAGTGAACATGTAAATGAATAGGCCTTAAAAGTGAGAAATTACACTACATTCCAAGTCAAAGAAGGAAAGTATGTATTGTCTTGACTTGATACTAAAACTTAATGTGCTGAGCCTGAGATGTATAATGTTAATTTATTTACTGAATTATTAATCCTAATCGATTACTAATGAAAGTAGAAGGCAACTGAGTGTCATGTCTCTGTGGTTACAGCGCCACCTGCTGAGTAAAAATACATGTTGACGAATGATGTAAAATGCTGAAAGCTTGGATAATCTCACTGTCATTCAGTTTTCCAAGAAAATATGGACTTTATGTCGACAATTGGTGACATGCAATACGTAATACATTGTCTATGCGAGGATACCACCATTAATGATTAATTTAACCCTGACTAAAAAAAAAACTTAAAAAAAAACTGTCTCTGTCCCAAGGCACGTTTTTGCTTTTCCAGCAGGAGCTTCAGTGTCTAAAAGCAAAGGTATAGGCTATAGAGGCGTTACAAGTGAGACAATCACAAACGTGAGTAGGCTATAACATTATTTCTTCTAGCAAACTGGAAGTCATTTTTAGTTCATGCATCCTTTAGCATGTGCCAGTGTCTAAAAGGTTTTTATTTTATTTCTTTTTTATAGCCTAGCTTGATAGGCTACTCCATACACGCATGCCAAGCTCTTTGACCTAATTATATATTTTATCGAGTTGGTTTTAAATACCACTTAAAAAAGAAGAAAAAAAGAAATACTTTCAATCAGACGTAATAACTTGTACGTATTTAGGTGACGTTTTTGTGAACTGAATAAAGGCTACCGCAAAACGCACACACTGAGTTTTAAAATAAGCACCCAGGCTTAAACTTTAATCGGTAAAAAATAGGCCTGAATAAAAACGTACAATATTTTAGGAATGGTATTCCACTCTGGAAATGAATATTGTCCACGCTGTGAGATCTGGAGCCGCATCGCTTGGAAACGTAGACTCACTGAATCGTTTTTGACTCGGTTCTTTGAAATTGATTATTCGGAGAACTGAATCTTGGGATTGATTCGGACTTACCATCACTGCGAATAAGATAGATATTTCATACATATTTAAACAGGTTATGCGGGCTTTAGAATCGTTGCATCGAGAGGTACAAAAGAGAAAGGGCATCACGTAATTTAATTAACCCTGACCATTCCAGACCAAAACACACAGAAGTGTATCGGATCTTTAAAAAGAGCAATCCGATTGGTCCGTTTTAGAGGCGTGGGACGTATGCGTCAGACAGAATCTGCTCCCTCAAACACAAATTAGATTTACAAAAACAGCAACCAATAAACTGAAGGAGTCTTATATCTGTGACCGCAATGTTTTGAAGTGAGCATCAATGAATATTTGATACGATTTCGACGTATTTTTTGGGGGGCAGAAATGAATCTACTCCCTATTTTCAGATCTGCTCCACGCATATTACAAACTAATAGATTTAACGTTAGAACTTTATCATCCTGCAAAGTGAGTGTAAGTTTGACTGAATTACCATTTCTCTTTGACATTCCTTTATTTAGTTCTTTCACTTTTTTAGTGTAAGATGGCATCCTTGAAACACAAGAATACGAAAAGAATAGAAGGTCTGGACAAGAATGTATGGTAAGAATCAAGCTTTATTTGCAAGAAACTTTCTTACAGACTTGTTAAATGTTCTTAATAGTGTTTCATGTGTTGTTTAGGGTTGCCTTCACATCAGTGGCAGCAGACCCTTCCATTGTTAATCTTGGACAGGGTTTCCCAGACATCCCTCCTCCCTCCTATGTGAAAGAGGGTCTCGCTCAGGCAGCAATGGTAGACAGGCTGAACCAGTACACACGTGGCTTTGTATGTTCTATCCACACTTTATTATCATCCTGTATTTTGTGTTGAAAAAGCACTCAAATGGTTATTTTTCTGTTTTCAGGGCCATCCAACACTGGTTAAAGCCCTGTCAAAAGTATATGGAAAAGTCTATGACCGTCAGCTCGACCCGTTTAAAGAGATCCTGGTAACAGTGGGTGGATATGGATCTTTGTTCAGCGCTATGCAGGCTCTGGTTGAGGAGGGAGATGAGGTGAAAACATATTTAGTACTCATTATACTTATCCACCTTATTCCTGACGACCTTACTGCGATTTGAATTATGGGTGGCACTTCCGGTTTGGGGAACTTCCATTTAAAAAGGCTGAAACGAATCATTTCAAATCATAAGATTGCCCTACAAATAAATCTGATCCGTCAGTTTGACTGGATGAGCTGTCAATTTTCCTTCATGATTTATTTTCAGACATATGAGAATAACGTTATATTGGTATTGGTATCTGGCAAGAGCTCTTTTCAGTCGCTGCTTTATTTTCCTCGTGATTATTTTCTTTTTTCCCTTTGCAATCCACTGTAAAAGTATGAAAAAGGCCAACATATACTGCACATTTGTTGTCTGTTCTCCGGAATTTAATTTACGATACAATCCATTAATAATTCACTGGAATGCACGAAGAATCTCTCGTTTTTCTCCTCAAATCCTCATGTCTTTTCCAGGTTTGTTTTCACAGGTAAATGCAATTTAAAATGTAAATTAAATCACTTTTGAAATAGTATCACGTAATGCTGAAGTTAATGAACATTTTTGATTAAGGCAGCATAAGTTACATAATACATATAATATATATATATTACTACAGTGATATTTAACCCGTCCGTTATTGCTGTGGAAAGACTAGCGCTTTTGGGGTTATTTGGTCTGTTGAAATACCTTGATGCTTTTACACTTTTAAATTTCCTTTTAATGTCCGATGGTTGAAGGGTGAGTAGATTAATGTCATCTCATTGTGACATTTTTTTAATGTATTGCGTTCATAGAGCGAGCGTTTCACTGATTGTTTACAGCTTAACGGAAGTTACACTCATAATTCGCGCAAAGCGCCATGGGGCGTAGGAATAAGGTGGATAGCATTCCACTAGATTATGATTCACTCACTCTCCATTTTCTCCATTCAGGTTATTATTATAGAACCTTTTTTTGACTGCTATGTTCCTATGGTGAAAATGGCAGGAGCCAAACCTGTTTTCATACCTTTGCGACTGGTAGGTTTGCCTTCTCTATTAAAGTGATTGTCATATTTCTATGAAACATAACACTTGATTGACCTGTTCTGTAGAAGTCACCCGCAACAACCAGTATAAATAGTGCTGACTGGGTTCTGGACCTGGAAGAACTTGCTAGTAAATTCAACTCCAAGACCAAGGCTATCATCATCAACACTCCTAATAACCCTATTGGAAAAGTAAGGTGACGTATTGCATTTAGTTCCAAATGGCATATTAATATCCTAAAGCTCTCTTCCACTCCCAGATATTCAGTAGGAGCGAGTTGCAAGCGATTGCAGATCTCTGCATCAAACACGACACCCTGTGCTTCAGTGATGAGGTATATGAATGGCTCATATATAAAGGCCATGAGCATGTAAAGATTGGTATGTGATATTTCTCCAGCTGTGCATCTTATCTTTTGTGTCAATGGATTACATGTGCTATTAAGAGGTGATGATTCTGAGTTTTCTCTCTGAACAGCAACCCTCCCTGGAATGTGGGACAGAACCATCACTATCGGCAGTGCAGGGAAAACATTCAGCGTGACTGGATGGAAGGTATTTGACCGTTATCTTCATTGTTCATATTTATGTCTGGCTTTACCTTAAAGGAATAATTCTTCCCTAAAATCATAACTGTCACTATTTACTAACCCTCAATTTTAACCCACCCCCTGTTATTTTTCTCTGTGGAATAAATAGAGATTTTTAGACTTTAGATTTAAAATTTTAACTCCAAAAAAGTACAAAAAACTCCATAAAAAAAACATACAATGTTGAAAAGAGCTATAAAAAATGATGCATGGCAAGTTTGATGCCAAAGCACGATAGAGTGCAAGTTCCCATTCTTTTTCTCTATAGGGGAATGATTTTTAAGAATAACTTATAACCATTTAAAAACAGACCTATTGTGAGCTATCAGGTGGTAAATGGTGATAAATGCTTTTGTTAAAGCCATCAACACACAATGTTTAATTGTTCTTGGTGAAAAACTACATTACCCACAGAATCTCCATCAATCAAAGAACCAAAACAAGCAAATTATAGGCAATGGCGTTTTGGGGGCCTGAAAATGCAAACTTTTGAAAACCAGTTTTATAGTGCAAGTTTTTTTTTAATTATACTGTTATCGTCTCCGTGGAAAGTATAAAAATGTTGAGGTTATGTGCATGCGTATTACGTGTTAAGTCTACAGGCGCGTAGTGTTTCTTTACACATCGCCAACTACTGGCCTAACATGAATAATCAACATTTTAGTCATTTTTGCAGATCTGTGTGAACGGGAATTGTTTTGACGACATTGTCTTCTGTATGCGAAAAAAATTAAAACTTTTCCATTTATGATATAGTACATAATTGTCGTGTAAACATACCCAAAGTGCAAGGTTTTGAAAACTATACTGTTACCGTCTCGGTATAAACTCCAAAAACACAAATGAGTGAAAACTGTGATGTCATGCGCATGTGTATTATATTACTCTATAGCGCGTAGAGTTTCTTTACAAAGTGACATCGCCAACTACTGGAAAGGCGTGCAAAATACAGTTTTATGACATCAACTACAGGCCTGGCATGAATAATACAGCGTTTTAGTCGTTTTCGTGGATCTGTGTAAACGGGGATCATTTTGACAACGTTGTCGTCTGTACGTGAAAAATGCAAAGGAAAAACTTTCCTGGTTTAATACATTGTTGTCGTGTAAACATACCCTAATTCGACAGTGGTTCCGTAATAAGTAACTAGATAAGAACATTTGGTGTGTGTATGCAGTTTATGTACAATACAACAATATATATATATATATAGTATTAAATATTTTATATATATATGTTTTTTTTTGTTTTGTTTTTTTTTCAGTTGGGTTGGTCAATCGGGCCTGAACACTTGATCAAACACCTGCAGACTGTTATGCAAAACAGTCTCTATACATGTCCGACACCATTACAGGCAAGTTTTGTCTCTGATTCTTTTTTACGGTGTTGCAACGCACTATTCTATGCATTCTATGGGTTTGTGACATAATTGTACCGCACAATAGGAGGCTGTTGGCCAGGGTCTTCTTCGGGACTATGAGCTGATGGGTCAACCCGACTGCTACTTTTCCTCTCTAGCATTAGAGCTGGAAGGCAAAAGAGACCGTATGGCAGCCATGTTGAGACAGATTGGCATGACTCCAGTGGTCCCTGAGGGAGGATACTTCATGATAGTGGATGTCACAGCACTCAGTAAGTGGGTTGAAGTCATGTATGTTAATAAGATTATATTTACAGAGGCAAAGGTGACATTGGTTGTGTGCGGTTTAATCTGATTGATGTTGTTCTGTCTTGTCTGCTAAATTAGATCAGGACCTGTCACATATGGGAGACGAAGAACCTTATGACTACAAGTTTGTCAAATGGATGATAAAAGAGAAGGTACTCTCTTTTTTTTATTTTAGGAATATATATAACAGAACAAAAGCATATACATTTTTTATTTGTATTTTTTAAGAAACTGGCTGCAATTCCTGTAACAGCTTTTGTGGGGGAAGATTCAGTAAAGCAGTTCGAGAAATACATTCGTTTGTGCTTTATCAGGTAAGGAATGGGTTTACAGGCTTTTACAGTAAATACAAAAGATAATTCGGCTATCTACAGACCGCCAAATCTATATTTAGCTGTATTCCCTTTCTGAATCTGTCTGAATGTTGCAGAGATTATTTTCTTATAATGAAATACATTAAATGCCTTGCCAGTGCTAATAGTATGTAATGGATTTTTTTTTTCACTACAGCAAGACAGTACCTTGGATGCAGCAGAAGCCATTCTGAAGAGCTGGAACAAAAGCTGATTTCTGAAAGCCTGATAATCCAGTAATAAATATGCAGCACCTCTCAGATTTATAACATATTTTACTTGAATTGTATATTGTTACATCCTCTTACAATGACTAAACAGTGGCTGAAGAGTATTTTAGAGCATGTGTTGACAGTTTTCTGGATCAGTCATTTTTAAAACTTGGTGGGATTATGGTTCAATTTTAAATTGATATTTTGTCACAGGCTACTAGTTGTATTACATTTTCTGAATGTAATTCTTGTATAAATTAAATCCTCTCTATGTGGGAAATCACAATTTATGTCTGGATTTTTTAAGGTATCTTGTCTACATATAAAGTTGACTGCACACATACACTGCCGTTCAAAATTTTTCAATATTTAAGACTGCAGTTGATCCATTGCTGCTGAAAATTCAGCTTTGGATCACATGAATACATTACATTTAAAAAAGTTTTTTTTTTTTTATTCTTACCCCACACGTTTCAATGGTAGTGTAGGTAGAATAGAATGTGTAGAAGGTGCTGTTAGTTCAGGGCTTGTAGATGGAAACAGCATGTTATATCTAATTTAGTTGCATTTCTGATATCAGTTCCCATCAGTATCACAATATCTGTGACCCTCCATGCAGAAGTCAGGAATTATGTAGTCCCAGTGTTTGCATTATTTTACAATGTTTACAGTAAATTACATTTACCCACAGAGTACAACTCATATCATAACTGGTGCAGCAGTTAGAAAACATACTTCTAGCATTTTGAGTTATGGTGCTCATATGAAGAGACAGGTTTGAGTCTGACCTGCAATATGTCCTGGTCCCATTTCTCTTGGATCAATATTTTATTTTTTTTCTAAAAGACAATATCATTGGTTAACCTCAAGATGGCATTATTCAACCAAAAATATTTAATATAGCCTAGGTGGAACATTAACCTGTTTGAACATTAACCTGCCTAGTCTCAGACTAAAATGCATGATTGAGCTGTTTTAACTAAAAGCAACTTGCACAGAGATTAAAAAATCTTAGTCAGTACCATTGTTTCGCCTGATTCTAGGGCACATTTATAAAAGCTACTTAAATGTCTTAATTGAACTAAAGCCTAATCCTGGCTTAATCTAAGCCCTGTCTAGAAACCAGGCCTGAGTGATATAAAATATATATTATTAGACAATTAATTTGTAGCTATTTGACTTGGCTTTTTTTTGTTAGCAGCAAATATTCAATGAAGTTAAAGTCCCCCTGTAGTCAATAATTGTATCCCTTAAAACTCATCTTTGATCACCAAAATTACATATTTAAAAAAATTTTCCTTAAAAAAATCTTAATGCCGTGCCTCATTTAGTGTACGGGGTTCTATGAATATGCAAATTAGCCCTGCCTCCACTCACTCACACCAGCTCAGTGATCCACTCTGACAATCACACGTTGACGTGATTGACGTTTCTAGGTAGTTTGTGACGTCAGAAACACCAGTGATTTCAAACCGCGTTTTTGAGACTCTTTGGTTCACTGCAGTTTTAAAGAGAAAATACTCAGCAATGGTGTTGACATGCATTTGTACATGTTTGTCTTAAAGCATATTAAAAACACCACATAGACATATAAACAACACTAAAAGCTTGATTTTTACCACAGGGGGACTTTAAAGTCTTTAATCAGTGATACCCTAATTTCCTCCTATATTTTTGTTCACTTCCTTTCAGCAGATAAAAAAATTCTCTGAAGCACCAGCAAGTGAAGGGCGCAGCCTCTCCTCTCCAACCTATTTCCCAGCTTCCCTTTCCTCTTCCTGTCTGTAATCTGTCCCATGTCCTGACTATCCCCTGGAGAGCATGTAGCCTATTGCTATGACAGTTTTTCAAGATAGCATCTGGTCACTGACTATCAGACAGAAAAATCAGATTTACAGCACTGTTCAAAAGTCTGATCAGGTTTGAAATTCTGGTTTAATCTAATTTAAACCTGAAAATTAAGTTGGAAAGGGGTCAGACTTGCCCTTTTCTTATTATAATATGTTCCGGATGATATAAAATAAATATTTAAGATCTGTCACTAATTGTTACGTCCCAAGGGACTGGACGTATGTGTGTTTTATTGCTGTTGTAGT
This sequence comes from Leuciscus waleckii, assembly GCA_900092035.1. Taxonomy (NCBI): domain Eukaryota; kingdom Metazoa; phylum Chordata; class Actinopteri; order Cypriniformes; family Leuciscidae; genus Leuciscus; species Leuciscus waleckii. The sequence continues at coordinate 711,023 of FLSR01000898.1, read as the reverse complement.
GCTTGTCTCTGTGTATTCCATGTCTTTCCTTGTTGCTCCTCCCACTATCCACTTCACAGGTTTGGGAGTGCCACCTGATTTGTGTTCCAGCTTGTTAAGGTGTGAGTGGAGCAATGTATATAAGAACCCAGAGAGTTCCAATCCAAGAGAGAGACTGAGGCTTTCCTCTGAGAGACTGTCATCTTCCGGTCCCAGCACTTGTTGGTTTCATTGTGTTTGTGGTGTCAGTTGAAGGTGTGCTAACTTCTATGTGACTTTGTGGTAACCTTGTGTTTATAGTTAGCATCATCTAACTGGAGTGTTTTTCTTTTAAGTTAATATACTGTTTGGTTGTTTCTTTATTGGGATAATTTGTAGGGAGGTGTATGCCATTTTATTTGAGAATTAGTTTTCTCCTGTGTTAAATAGAGAGGAAGTAAGGGAAGTGTTTGTCTTTTGATTTTTTGATTTTTTTAACTTTTGAAGCTAGGCAAGTTATTTCTAAAAACCTTTAATAATAATTTATACTTTTGAAGCTAGCAAGTTATTTCTAAAAACCTTTAATAATAATTTATTTTGTTATTTTGGCCGTTTCCCCTCCTGAAGTCCTATCTTTATATCCCACTGATTATGTAAAAATAAAACACCACAAACTGGTGTCCTTGTCATTTGTGCTTGTCCTGGGACCGGGACCTGGAGACAGGAGTTCTCTCACCCTCTCCCCGCAACTTTTGTTACCTTCCTTTCCTGCCCCTAGACCTGAAATGGATCGTACACTAATCAAATAAGTATATCTTGACATTTGCTTTGTGAACTCTTTGTACAAATGGTCAGATGTTCTAGCGTCCATTGAATCACAAGATGCTCCTTGGAATATTCTCAAATCATGCTGGATAACAATGGTGTGTTTTCATACACCTTTTTCACCAAATAGTTGGTTTCTCAAATACTGCAGAGGGAGTATTTCACATGTTTATGATACTGTGCAGAGGAGGTTGTTTAAACACATTAGACACTACCTTAATCTTGCACACAGAGGAGGGAGTTTTGAAAGTTCACAGAGTGGATGAAGCTTTCAATGGGAAAGCCTAGTTACTCATGTAATACACACCCAGACAGGACCAGTTAGACCCGCAGAGCGATAGTTTGTTTCTTCCCTGCAGCAGTTAGGTGACTCAAACATTAACTGCTTCTGCTTTTTGCTAATTTGTCACATGCCACCCACTGCAGGAAACGGTTAAAGAAAAGTAGCTTATTGGTAAATTCTCCTAGACCGGTTTGCATTTGTCACTGATACAAAATCCCATTGTAACAGCAAGTACTAAAACTAGACCAACAGGTTTGACCAGACAGGTACGTCAGTCATCTTCCACCTGTTGTAAGATTTACATTTATCACATTAGGCTATCACTCAGCAGTAAAGCCGCTAATTCTTATTTCATAACAGACAGCCCGCCAACAGGTTTAAATGCAAAGTTATATTTAAGCAACATTGTCTGTCCAAATGAGCAATCAAATATGAATACGTCTTTCGTTTTGGCAAGGCAATCATTACATTAGCCATTTGATAACAAGCATGCTTATGGCGTCTATTAATCCAACACACACAGGACAGACACACACACACACACTAAAGGAAAAAAAATCAATCAGACACAATCTCAGGCAGACTAAAGTTTTTACACTACATTTTTAAAAGACAACATATTGTTTCAGCCTGCCTTAAGTCTAATTCTGAAGTGCATGTACTGTACATAGACTGTAAAAACGATGTAAACATGATAGTATGGGTGTGGTCTTTATTAGTTTGTTTGGAGCACACACATTCTTCTGTGAAGTTCTTACCAAGAGGAACAGACAGAAACCAGGTGTCAGTTGGTGTACAGAATGTATTTGAGGAAGGTTTCGTGATACACTTGAGTGGAATTGTTGGCAGGAGTCCATCGTAAGCTACCTCACAGCTAAGTGAGTTCACTGGAACAAATTATGTCTAACAAGTAGGAATGGTAATCACAGACTAATGAAACCATTTCTACTAAAATGGTTTAATGTTGACATACAACCACAAAATGGCTAAATTGTGAGAAATCATTGTAAAATGATCTGAAATAGTCAGACTACAAATTTCCTTTAAAAAAAATGTCAACTAATAAAACATACAGCCAGCTTTGGCATGACCACATGCCAAAAATATACATTTTTTTGTATTCACGAATATACATTTTTACATTCCATTTGAAAAGTTCAGAATTGCTCTCAACTTTGAGCTGCCCCCTCCAAAATGATAATCTTACAATTCATATATGTGTACAACCATTGTCATAACATACAGCAGATCCAAATGGCTAATATTCTAAAAATACAGTATAAAACTATAACTTACATTTCTTTTCATGATTAGAGTACAAGGATGCTTTTATAGAAACGAAAAATTCTTGAAAGATTAATTAAATCGCAGCTTTCTCTCATTTTACCTTTATAAAATTCAAGTTAATCCGTGCTCTTGCCCAAGGTCTTTTTTAATCTAACAAAAAGGGTAGAAGAACATTTGGCAGGAACGCTTTGGTAGGTGTTTCTGTACCTGTAGTTATTATTTGGAAGCCCTGTAAAGAATTTAAGGCATTAAAGGGAATACATGAAAATAAATTATTCAATAGAATTCTCCTTGAGCTTTCTCCTCTTGTAAGATGTTTCTATTATGGAGTGAAGAATTTGCAATTTGAGATCTTGGCCAGGTTCAGATATTCAGTTGTGTGTCTGCCCCCAAAATCTGAAGACAATAGGCACATTTTAGTCTTTGAAAACGGAGAAAATGTTTGAAAATGGAGAGAGAAGCTGCAGTTGATCCTGATGAATCCTCACAAGTTTGTAATGGTCACTAATCAGTGTCCCAGTGCTCTGACAATGAAAAGACGCCACATTGGGCTACCAAGATTCAACCACTTCATTCTTGTTTCTTAAAGCAGGTTATTACCAATCCCTTAAATGGCACGAGTAAGAGCATAGAGGAAAAGAGGTTTCTTCTCTAATGTGTCCTAAAAGGAGTTTTTCGGCTGGTTCAGTGTTGAGCATGTGTGATCAGGGTTTATGAGGATCTGGGTTAACACCAGTCAGCGATGTAGTCAAAGTCTGCAAACTGCTCCTGCTCGTTGACTGTCAGAACCCTCGGCTCACGAGGTGGAGTCAGTATCGGTGCCTCTGAGGTGAATTCGTCATCGAAGTTACTAACGTCCTCACGGCTTTTGATGGTCGGCACGAATGGAGGCCGGATCTTCTTTGTCAGCAGTCCATCCCAGTCCATATTCTAAGGGAGAATAAACAAATGTGTGGTAAGGACTTTATCGGTGACACATGGAAGGAAAAAAAAACGTAAGGACTTTATCGGTGACACCTGGAAGTAAAAAAAAAGAAAAAAAAAAGAGGTAAAACAGATGGCCTACTCTGAAAAACGGATGCCTCTTCACTTCCTCCGCATCTCTTTCTCCTGCACCAAGGCGCCGCTCTGGATTTCTCCTTAACAACTGGATAAAGAGGAGAATGTTTTAAGCTTATAAACATAGCTAGTAAATTAATGCTAAGTGTCATAACAAAAGAGAACTGCCTTTCTAAAAAGCGGTGTTGTGATTTTAAGGATCGCCCTATACATAAAATGAGGTGTAGCCTAGGACAATAGTTAAACCAAAGCAGGACATGTCCAAACATACCCTTCTCATTATGGAAATGGCTTCTGTGGAGAGGAACCTTGGATAGCGAACTTCATCATTAACAATACTGTCAAACACCTCCTCTTCATCATCGCCAGGAAATGGGGACTGAGAATAAAATGAGAAATAACCCATCACCTCACAATCTCTCCATGTCATTTACAATTACACGCTTCAATGCATAATGCACTTCAATTTAAATTATTTTTTTTAAATAATTATATAATTGAAACAATTTCAGTGTACTATTTCACATGTAAGAAAATAATGGAAATAACTGAAAAGTGTCTTAAAGTGAATATATAGCTTTTTATTTCCATATCACTTAACATGAATTTATCAATATTATATAACTATAATAGATAAGTAAATAAATTAAAAGTTAAAAATAATTATTAACTACAGTCTTAATAAATTTTCCCCTTGGGATCAATCAAGCATCCATCCATCATACCTCTCCAACCAACATCTCAAAGATGAGAACTCCCAGACCCCACCAGTCCACCGCTCTTGTGTACGACGTCTCTGTTAAAACTTCAGGTGCTAAGAACTCAGGAGTTCCACAGAACGTACTAGTACGATCTTTAAAGCCCATTCCTATATGATGGGAGATGGAATGAGTTACACAAACAGGAATGACAAACACAAATCACACAAACATTAGTAATCCAAGTACATTATCTACCTTCTTTGCAGAGACCAAAATCCGCAATCTTAACATATCCCTCAGTATCTACCAAAAGGTTATCTAGCTTCAGATCCCTGCAGAAGAAAATTTATGACAGTCACATGTGGTTTCACAGAACATTCATTAGTCTTCAGTTTTTACATTCAGCACTGACACTTACCTGTACACAATTTTATGGTCATGCAGAAATTGCAGTCCCAAGACTACACAAGCAGCATAAAAACTGAGGGAATAAAAAACAACTTTTAGCATTTTAAGTAAGAAATGATCATGTCAAGTGACATCAGCAATGGTAAATTCAGCCACTCACACAGCACGAGGTTCAGAGAACACGTCTGCATGAATGTGCATCATCAAGTCTCCTCCTGCTGCATACTCCATGACAAAACACACATGCTCCTTGGTCTGGAAACAAGCGAAGAGGTTCACCAGGAACGGATGCCGAACACTGTTCACGGTCTCAAAGATCCTCTTCTCACACATGAGGCTGTGGATATATACATTATAGTTAGTATAAATGGATAGTTGATGAAGAATGTCCATTATTTTTTTTTACTTTTCTGGTTAACATAGGCATACATACTTTAGGTGCTATATTTAAGATGGTCAACTTTATTAAAATGGTCCTGCAGTGTAACAAATGCATTTTTAAAGACTCCCTTGTGGTGAAGATCAAGTTTTTAATGTTGTTAATATGTCTATGTGGTGTTTTTAATATGCTTTAAGACAAACCATGTGCAAATTCATAATGCACAGAAACACAAAACGCGGTTTGAAAAATTGCCGGTGTTTCTTATGTCACAAACTACCTTGTAACCAATCCCATCAACGTGTGGGCGAGCTTTAGCATATCATTAACTTTGCTGTGAAGCAGGGGAGTCTCAAGAGAAGCCAGGTTATACTGGTATATTTTTCTGTTAATATGAAAATTTGAGTACATTAAGCAATATAGAGGGTGAATTATGTAAATGATGTATATTACGATGCTATGATGAACTATGAGCCTTTCTTCAATGACTATCTAAGTTGTTCAAAGCGTTTCTAAGGATGCTCTTTTTTAGAAGGCAGTTGTCTGACTCTGAGATGGTGAACGGGAACATAGTTTGTGTAATATTAGCAACACATTATTAGCCGTTTTATAACGTAGTCAAGCAAAAGACTAATCATATGAATCACCGTTATGTGTCTGACGTTGTAAAGAGCGATACCATCGTGTAGCATTTACTACAGTAAAGTTGGCCGAGAGGAACAAGTATTCTGAGCTGGTGTGAGTGAGTGGAGGTGGGGCTAAATTGCAATTCAGGGATCTGCATATACTAAATGAAGTAAGGGTGTACAGTAACATTAAAGCTATTTTAAAGGCGCACCCCCCCAAAAAAAAAAAAAAAAAACTGTTTAAATATGTAATATTGGTGATCAAAGATGAGTTTTAAGGGATACAACTATTGACTACAGAGGGACTTTAAAAGTAGAAACATTCATGTAGTCCGTTAATTAACATGGCCACATTAACTGTATGCATAATAATATAACAGAACATGAATGGAGCGTTGCATGTCAAAATGCATATAATATGTAACAACGACTAATGATAATGTATGTTACATTACAAATATATGTAGGATATATTAGAAGCATACAATTTTTATTAAATTTTTCCTCAGTGCCAATCTAAACTTAATGTTAATCTAAAGTCAATACTGACAAAACAAATATAAATACATAAAATTATATATATAAAAAAGATTTAAAGTTGGCACAATTTTCACAATTCTGCATATATAATCAACTAAAATGTCCACTAAAATTTGCCTTAACATATGACATTTAAGACAAAGTAAATGAAGACTAAAATTAATGAATACGACAAGATGAAATTTTATGGAGCCCCTAAAGGAACATTGGATGGGAACAAAAATATGAGATGGACGGAAGTTCCCCAGAGAAACTTTGTATCCACTCGCAAAACTTTAGAGTTCTTTGCTAGTGAGTTTATTGAGGGAACGCAAAAGGTTTTGCTAGCAAATGCAAAGTTTCTCGAGAAAATGCAAAAGCAATGAAATATATTTGTTCCATCAAAATGTCACTTTAGGGCTCCGTAGAAATAGACAATTCAAAAAGGACAGCTTGTCAAAAGACAAAAAACTGTAAGAACACTATGCTCTGTGGCTCCAACATGTCTAGAGTACAGCTCTGACTCTTTTCGCCTTTAATAATAACAGGAAGTAAAACAGGAGCAAATACTCCCCACTGTATACAATTACTGATGTCTCTACAAATGCTTCCAAGCATCATCAAGTAATGAAGTTATAAGTATAAGTTATAAGTCACTTAAACACACATGCATAGCCTTTACCTGTCCACTTCATCTCTTGCAACAATGTCACCTTTTTTCAAAGCTTTAATGGCAAACATTTCTCCAGTGGTCTTGTACTCAGCAAGTAAAACCTATTGAACAATTAAAGAGATGAGACATTGAAACAATCTCCTGCAGAAATCACAAAATGGTGGTGTGTAGAGATAATCTACATACATTACACAATTACCAAATACAAATGGTTAATGCACTGTGACCATTACATTATGGCACATTTGCAAATTTTACAGAGCTCACCTTATTGCACATGTGAAAACACAACATTTACCTTTCCAAAGTGGCCACGCCCCAGTACAGCTATACATTTGAAGTCTGTCAAACTGAATTGAACTTCCTCTTCTTCCCTAAAAGCATGAACATACACTTTGACCATTTGACTACAGTTAATGAATGCATGTTTATATGTAGGCATGATGTCATCAGGAAATGGGGATAAGACTACCTTAATTCAGTTTTTCGTTGAATTGCAGTCAGTTCCAGGTCAGGCTGCTCATTTTCAACCAGACTGTCATAATCTGGTTTAGCTACTGTTTTGTTCAGGAAGTCAAAGGTCGCTAGGGCATCCTGTAGGCAAGAGGTACTTAAGAGTCATTCCAAACCTTTGCAAAAGAACTCTCCTTAAGGGACAGTTCTGCCAAAAATAAAGATTCTGTCATTGTTTAATCCTCATCATTTTGTTCCAAACCCATGACTGACATTTGCCCATCAAACACAGAGCAGCATGTTAGGCAGGATGTTCACGCTGTTCTTTTCCTTACAACAGGGGCAGTTAAGCCCATAAATTACAAAAAAACATACGCCATATGATAGCTTTTTGCAAGGAAAAAAAGTTTTCATTCGCTTCATTCACATGACTTGGCATGCTATATTTAAATATACATGAAGGTCAATGGCCCTCATTTATCAAAAGTGCTTACACCAAATTTCCAGCGTACACCTGGCGTACCCCAAAACCACGGTGACTTTGAGATTTATCAATAT
>FLSR01000898.1:680298-703044 GCA_900092035.1 Leuciscus waleckii | reverse complement strand
CGGCATTATCAAGGTCAGGTATTGCGTACACCTGGATTTCAAAGGTACGCACAGCTTCATAAATCAGGCGGTGAGAGGAGTGTAAGCATAATCTTACGCCAACATATACGCCCGTTTCTACGCAAGAATGATAAATGAGGGCCAATGAGATTTGAGAGCTGAGGTGAAGATTATCAGTGAACAATATTGAGTTCAATTTCTTTTCCTACTGAAAGCAATCATATTACTTAAAGTTGTATGAACTACATTAATGGTGCTTTTGGTCATTTTGAGGGTGGTTTGAGGTGATCATCATCCACTTTCATTGTATGGAAAAGAGTGCCATCAACATTTTGCTGAAAATGTTCCTTTTGTAGAATAAAAATAAAGTCAGATGGGTTTGGATCGACATGAAGGTGAGTTAATGATGACATCTTTCACATATCTCAGTATTGTGTAAACTATCCCTTTAATACAACCCCTCCTTTACCTGCACATCTTTTCTATCTGGGATCTTATCCGGTGGTGCTGTTTCCTCTATCTCCACTTCGATGGAGTGCCGTTTTGAGGGAGGGGTGGCTGCTTTGTCAAAGTCTAATTTGGTCACAGTGGGGTCGCTGACGAAGAGAAGACAAATCAAAAAAGTTTCCGCATAGCAATAGTAACATTATGGAATGCATACACTGGGATACAGACCAGGAATGTTAAGTCATCTCATTATCTAAATATAGAGCACCAATTACGTTTCCAGACAGATTAGTCATTGTTTATCAAAGACTGCAGAATAATTTGAGGGCTTTCCGCTACTGATGCTCTTTTAGGAAATTAGTCTGTGTGGATGAGATGGAATGAATTTGTACACATATGCACCTGGGTAGGGAGTGGGCGTCTGGGTGGCCGATGGGTGCCATTTCAGGGCTAAATGCTGAGCCCAGATCAGCCGCCTGAGGACTGAAGGAGTTATTGATTGACGGAATGGCTCTTCTCACCAACCTGCCCCAGGTGGCGATGTTAATGTTCATCTGAGGGGCACGCGGGAACGTTTTACCAAGAGGAACAAGGTTTGAGATGAAGAAACTTCTGAGCAGCAGATAACATTAGTTTCAAAACCTAGTGCGCTACTTATGGAGGCAATATTTTAAAGCATCGTAGACATGTTTTCTAGCAGGGTTTATACAACTAAGGGTGTGTTCACACTTGTTCGTTCTTTTGGTCTGGACCAAAAAAGAAAATGATACAGAACATCATTTTAGTGTTTTGGCTTAGTGTTCACTGCATTTTTAACACTGAACCTAAAGATAAAAAAACCAAAAAAATGCTGTGTGTTGCTCATTATATGTTATTTATTATATTTTACCAGCTGAGAGCTCACAAAGAGCTTATAAAATGTGAAAAGGAGTTGAAAGAGTCAGCAATTCCTCTGTTGCACACACAAACAAAGATCTGCTGCAAGACGACGACGTTTCCAATGCCTGTACTTAACTGTAATTGGGCAACATCGCGACTATGTCGAGACAAACCAGGCATGTTTGAGCATTCTGTGCTTTTTAGGGTCGCATCAGGTGACATCGCGTCATATTTTGTTTAGATGTCTGTGGTCTGTTGAATTCATATTTCAGTCGAACCGCTTCGGAGTTCATTTTGAAGTGGACCAAGGCCCACCTTTTCAGGGGTCTCTAACAGAGCAATCGCACAAGAGTTCCATATAAACAAATCAAATATTTTTTTTTTTTATTTACAGAGAGGTGTTCTAATATCTTTTCTATTGCTCTTTGAATGAAGCTGGCCACCAAATAAGATTCACATGCTCAGAGTAGCTGAGGTTACAAAAAAGTACAATTTGGTGCTGCTTACGAACAGGGTTTTGCTAAGAGACAGTGAATAGCAGAAGAATCCAGAACCGTAAATTGGATTTATTTATATATATTTTTTAAACACCATACCAAATACTAAAATCTGAACAGCTGTCTGAAAACATGTAAACAAAGTTGTGCAACTCTTGTCTACCAGAGTAACCAGGGCAGTATTTCTGCTTCTCTATAAGCGCCACAATATCAGAGAGTGATTTTCACATTCATTCACCCTGTCTTAAGTGTTTTATGCATTGGTCTAAAGAGCTAACGGACCAAAATTACATCCCGAACATTTGTGTTGGTGTGAATAGACTGTTAGTTTAGCAACATGCTAACTGAAAACTTGAAGTCTCCTATGCATATCACTATTTGTGTGACACCTATAAGTTAAGCTGCCAGTTCCAAATTTATCCTTTATGAGGATCCATGAAAGATAAGTGTTTCTCAGAAGGCAGCTGCCTATGTAGGCAGTAGACAGACAGTTCATGAGATTTTGGAACAGCTTTTCACCCTTTTTGTAAATACATGGTTCAAGCGAGTTAAAAAAAAAGGTCAAAGTTCATTCTGACTTCACAGTGCAAACACTGGTCCCGCAGCAGAGCAATATTGAACCACAGAACTGTGTTAAGAGTAGGCTGCTTAATCTAATCTGTTTGAGTGAACATGTCAACCATTCTCAACACTGAGGCATATTTGCCACTTCATAATCTTACCTTGCTGTTTGGAGAAGATTTTCTTTTGCCTTTGTAGTTTAGGTCGCCTCTCAATAACTGGGTTAAAAAATGTAACCTGTGTCCAAAGAGACAGAGATAATCTCCAAAATATCCACAACAAGGCCATCAAATTTGTGTATTACATGTCTGTGTGTAGTGGAAAAAATCTATTTACCTCAGCAAACAGTGTTCCTTGTGGTTCCAGGTAGAGGCACATGCCATGACGCTGGTTGTCCAGGAAGTCCTCTAGACGTAAAAACTTAACAGCACACAGTGAGCGCCAGTCTCTCCAATACACAGCTATCTCCAGTTCACGAGACTACAGGCCAAACAGAAAAATTATTCAATATATGATATTAAGTATATTACACACTTTAAAAGATAAAAAAAATTGCAATTGCTTTGCAATCATACATGAATAAAAAAAATAAAAAAATAAAATAAAACAGTTATTTTAAATTGTAATAATATTTCATAATATTACGTTTTTTTTTTATAAAATAAATACAGCCTTGGTGCACAAGAACTTGCCAACCCTAAACTATTGAACGGTAGTGTACATGCATTTAGGCTAAAACTACTAATGAAACTAGTTTTGTTACAGTGTTGTGCATGGTTGCCAGGGCATTGCTATATGGTTGCTAGAAAGTTATGGGAGGTGAATCATTCATGTCCAGTACAAAAGCTGAATTTTAAGGGCCTAACACCTCACGGTTTATGCTCTGAGTATGAATCTATAGTATGAGCACAGTAACAGTGAAGCTTAACCCAGCATGCACCTCTTATGAGTATTACTACGGTTCACAGCCAAAGGTTTGACATTTACAGGCTTTTTACAGGTCTTTTCAGAGTCTGTCTGCCATAGCACAACTACTAATTAGAGCTCTCTCGTTTCCTGCCATGAGATTGAAAGATTATGCCGTCACACATTCAAAAGCAAGTCAAAACACACAGACATGCATGTGTAAGTTCATTCAATAATCAATCCTCAAATATAAATTGAAAACTATAACATAGCAAGTAGTAAGCCTTCAAATCAGTCTTACTATGAACTATTTTCAATATCTTCCCTAAGGAGTAATTTAATTTACACTTATTTTGGGAGAAACCTGTGCAATTCCATCAAAATAAAAATAAAAAGTGTCTGAAATCAACCAATTTCTTAATGTGGAGGAATGGAGATGCATTATAAAGATGAACAAATAGGGAACTAATGTTGATTGTGAACATAATGACAAACATTAAAAGTAAACTGAGGTTTGGTTATGCTGCAACAGTGTGACTCAATAAATATACTGCAAAAAAAGGAAACATTTATATATGTTAGAATTAAGAGATTACGAGTGATGACTTCTGATCCGCCTTTTGAGAGTTTCCATAAGAACTGGGTCAAATCTGGGATTAACATTTCCAAAGTTAATTGAGAGAGGCTGGAATGGCGTGCATGTGTGCATATGTGTGCCCATTGACTCATGTGTTGAGGGGATTATGGGATAAGACTGTGGTTTGACAACTGTGCAACTGACTTTTATGCAATTTCTCATGCATACCCGGTCAAGTTCCAGTGTGAACTTCTGGTCCCAAGATTGGTTGCTGACTGGCTTCCAATGGGTCTGTCCCACAACTGTGTTGTCCAGCTTCAGAACCGCACTGATTTCATCTGCCATAACAGCACAAAATACCTCTTAAATTATTTGTCTTTAACAGAGGCATGAATATTTACAAGAGATTTGTATTTAATACATTGATTTATTGTGATTCATAAAAAAATGCTGTGATGAAAATAAAAATATCCGTTAACGACATCAGTCTGCACGATAAATAAAAATATCCGTTAACGACATCAGTCTGGACGATAAAAAAAAAAAATACTTAGACTAAATGTTTTTAAAAAGCAGATGGGATACAAGAACAGATCTTGTGTAACTGCCTTTCTTGGACAAACTTGACTGAATTTACAGGGAGATTATCAAAGCAAATATTGATATTTTCAGTTACTTGTGATTTAATTAATCTGCAAATCATGTAATGAATCATTAGCATTTGAATTAAATGTTTTAAAAAAAGTAATCAAATAAATTCCTATTTTTAAATCGACAGACCATTCAAAAGTTTGGGATTGTCAAGATTTTTTGATGTTTTTGAAAAAACCAAGGCTGCACTTATTTGACCAAAAATACAGTAAAAACATTAATATTGTGAAATATTACGAAATTAAAATAATTTTCTATTTTAATATCTTCTTAAATGTACTGTAATACTGTGATTTCAAAGCTAAACTTTCAGCATCATTACTCCAGTCTTCAGTGACACATGATCCTTCAGAAATGCTGATCTGCTGCTCAAGAAACATTTATTTTTATATTATCACAGTTGAAAACAGTTGTGCAGCTTAATATTTAATATTTATAACATTATAAATTACTTTACTGTCATGTTTGACCAATTAAATGCATCATAGGTAAAAAAGAAAAAAAATACTGGCCTCAAACTTCTGAATGGTAGTGTATTCACTAGCATACAAGTCAGAATAAGTCTCTCTTATTTTCCACACAACTTTATAGAATAAAAGTCATTTTGATGGGAGACAATGACTGAAGATGAAATAAGTCAAATTCAAGAGCCTTAGTTTGTAGTTCGCTAAAAGCAGACTGTACGTGAGTGAATGTAGTGTAATTTATATTGGTTACTCGATTTGAAATGGTGAAGCCCAACGGCAATGCAAGATCCTTAGGAATGATCTTAAATGGGATTTCCAAAGGGCATTAAAACAAATACAAAGCCACTCAACTGGACAGATCATCGGACTTGGATAGGGTTCTGGTGCTCCAGATTTGTTCTTGTTTCCTCGGCTCATAAATGAGGAGCGTGCCTCACTGGGGCTCCAGCCGGGTAGAGGAACAGCTGCTGTCTTTGAGCGACCCGGGACGTTCTCCAGGAGGTCCTGACAGCCCATGAGCCTCACGTCTAATGTGCCTGTGGATTAACAACAGAAACCCTACTCAGAGCCAAAAACGCTGCATGATCTTGAGATGTAAATCACCAAACACATCTATTCTGATTAACACAAGATAATAAGTGTGCAAACAATTACAAATGTCTATTTCAAGACACATGCAGTAGTTATAGAGCCTTATATGGAAAGCAATACATGGTACAAGTCTATAATGGTAACGTAAGCTCTCTCGTTCTCCTTTAGAGTGAAGGTCAAAGTTGTGTGTGATAAAGCCAAGGGTGGGGGAGGGGGCCGCTGGGGCCGAGTGTGTGGACACTGTGCGAAAAGTCGAGTGTAGTTCCTACATGCCTATACCCAGACAGCTGTTCCCCCTCTCAAACAGAGTTGAACGTACAGTACCATGTGTTGTGATAAAGGACTAAAGGGCCCATTCACACGGGGAGCGAATATTTGCAGAGAACAAGAATATAAATTGAAACAATGCATTCTAACAGAGACAAAAATTCAGCTGAACACAGGAGACAAAAATTCAGCTGAACCCCCCATATTTTTACTTGAATTAAAGCCTAGAAGGATAACTTTTACAAGCCCTTTATTAACCTTTTGAAGTATTACAAGCTGCCATCATTAAAACCAAGCTAAAATGAGACCAGTAAATAACAACAGAGTTCAAACACCTTGAGTACCACGTGACTGTATGAATTTGGTTTTGTTACCGGTCAGAGCAGCAGGTTTGGCCACAGTGCTGTACTGGTTGCTGGTGGATATGATGCTTTGGCGGGGACTGAGAGGTGGGGAGGACACCATGGCTAACTCCTCCATAATCAGATTGCCCTTCGGGTGATTTTTGGGCAACTCACTGAGTCTCTGCTCCAGAGAGAACTTCAGCAAGTTAGCTTCTGACTGGACTCGTTCAAGCGGGCTTGAGCCTGCAAGACAAAGTTAGACAGCGTTTACAAATGCATTGAGACATAAATACACACATTTTAAATGCAGTCAACAAAACCTCCAAAGACCTTTGAAAGACAAACCAGATTTAGAACCTGTCACAAAGATAAACAGTTTTATGTGTGTAACATTGGCAGTGTGAGTGGAAAACTGCATGGTAAATCTATGGGATAGAGTCTGGACGGATGCCACAGTTGAACACAAATTCTTCACTACCTTGTGGAAGTTCAGGATTCAAATTTCTATGTGAAATCAATGTGTAACAGAAATTGTTGTAGATGATGTTTGTTTTTTAAACTTTTTTTTATTTGCCTTTTATTTTCTATTAAAAATCGCTATTTTTAAAACACTAAGAAGGTTCGACACAACATGAAACTTTGCTCGAAGTATCACCAGGGGCTCTACACATGAACTCGAGCATTGAGCTCGAGCACAAAGTTTCATGTTGTATCGAGCCTCCTTAGTGTTTTAAAAATAGTGATTTTTGATGCTATCATAAAAGTGCCCCATTCACTCCCATTCACAAGGCATTTTAACCTAAAACGAAAATACGGTCAAACTTAAAAGTGGGGTTTCCATTCTATGCTTTTAAACAAAAGTTTGCCTCGGGTAGATTAACAAAAAGAGCCTAGGTTACATTTTGGCGAGAGTTACCCTTTAAAAAATCTTTTCATAAGAGTCAACTGAAGAATAAAGAATTCTAACAGAGTTCAATCTATCACAGTCCATCAAAATATGCTTCTGGCGTGGTCAGAATTATTTGCCCCCTTGGTAAATATGATCAAAGATGGCTGTAAATATAAATCTGCATTGTTTATCCTTTTGATATTTTATAAAAAAAACATAATAATAATAAAAAAAAACATTATGAAATAAATGTTTTTCTCCAAAACACATTGGGAACAATTATTTGCCCCCTTTTATTAAATACTTTTTGCAACCTCCTTTTCCAAGATAACAGCTCTGGTCTAACAAACTCTCCATATAGAATCTCTCCAGATCCTTCAGATTACCAGATCCATGTTGGCACTTCTCTTCAGTTCAGCCCACAAATTTTCTATAGGGTTCAGGTCTGGGGACTGGGATGGCCATTGCAGATGCCTGGTTTTATGTTAAAGTGTCCTCATAAGAACAGTCTTAAATTAGTTAAATAAAGTCTTAAATAAATGTAAAGAGTGAGAGATTTGCGTCATGTGCAGCAGCGGTAGGTCTTAAAGTGACAGCAGCCCCTAATGTCATTAATGTTAAATCAAAGAACAAAGGTAACAGAGAAAATTACTCTCTGTTCTTGACTAAAGAACTTTTGTAGCTTTAATAAGGATTAATCTATAGATAATTTATAATTTATGCAGTGCAGACTGTTTGATAACTTTATTCAATTTCTGAATATTTCCTATCGGTTAGACATATGGGGTTTAAGTGAGGATTGTTTTAAGTTCACTTAAATTAAAAGTTGTTATATTTTTGAAGCCTAATAAAAGGTAAAGATTGATAGCTTTCAATTACACTGCAATGTTGACTGGCTATAATTTCACTGAGACATTAGTAGCTGTATTAGTATCAGTGATACTGGACTTCATTCATAAAAAGATGCCATTAAACAAGTATTTAAAATATACTGTCCATGTTGTTTCTACATTAATTTGGATGGAGATTAACTGTGAAATTCTTACATTATAAAACATATTAAAGAAGTATAAAAACTGTACAGTTTTTAATCGCGATTAATCAGAGAAAATTTGTAAATCTAGTTACATTTTTGAATTGATGACAGCAGTAATATATATAGCTCTATTTAAAAATAATTAATAATTCAATAATTAATGGGATGATTTTGTCGGGGGTGCATCGGCAAAGAAAACATAAATAAAGAAAATATTCTGAAACAATATTGCAATCAGTTTTTCCAAAACTCCAGCCCTAAAATTAACCCATGATGTTTACCTTGCTCTGCCAGTAGAGCAAACACAATAATCAATAACCTGAAAATAAACAGGTATATTAATCCCAAATATACACAATGATTCAGTGCATATGGCTAGTATTCTGCTTGACCACTATCATGCTAAGCTAACATGACTTTTTTTGTCGGGCTGTCTAGATCATGATATTTTATAGGTTGTATTCCACACAAAAAAATGTTTGCCTATGCAAATTCACCTTCTAATAGGTAGAAAAGTGACAGAGTATTACTCACACATGAGTAAAACAAATTCATGACAGTTCTAAAACTATTTAACCATCCTGTGTAATGTGAGAAAGGCTGTAAACATTTGGACCTTGAGGCAATGCAGGCTATTAAAAATATCTAGTTAAATGAATAACTGGATTAAATTGATACAGAAATGAAAGTGTTTATATAAGCACAAGAAAACGATCAATCAATGAGAAGCAACTATAAAAACAATGATTTAGAAATGAAGCCAACCTCTGAATGAGCTTTCTTCTCCGTCACCTTCCCTGTTCCAAGCAGTTTCATCACGTTTTTGGCACCCTCTGCCACAGCAGACTCTATCCGGAAGTGATGTCGTAGCTCTTCTATCCTCAGGTCCAGGGGACTGATGATAGGCTTGCTTGAAGTTACTGCTAACATCAGATTTATGACTTTTTACCACACTTCTGCCCATTTAAAGTGCAAATCATAGATATAATTAGAGAGGATATCAGCTATACCACATACCATCATTGTTCTCATAGTTCATCTCGCTGGTCTGGCTGGCTTTAAGGATCTGCATTCTAATGAACTCTATCTTTGTCTTGCTGTCTTGAAGCATCTGCTGAGCTGCTGCGACAGTTTGCGGTCCTACAGATGTAGCCACAGCAGAAAAGTAAAAACAGAGGAGTTCAGAAACAAAAGGAGGAATAAAATATGCAGAACCATAGTTTATAAACCTTCAAATATGAATGTAAAAGGAGATATGCACTTGAGTTCAATTTCTATTCAGACAACAATGTCAAATAATCCCTGTTCACACAGATCAGCAAAAACAAATATAAAAACAGTATTTGCACACCAGGCTAGTAGTTGGCGATGTCACTTAGGCCCCGTTCACACTGCAGGCAAAAGTGGCCCAAATCTGATTTTTTTGGGGTCAAGTGACCAGGTCAGACTTCCTCAGAGGTAGTGTGAACACTCAAATCTAGCCCAGATCTGATTTTTTCAAATCAGATTTAGACCACATACATATGTGGTACTAAATCAGACCCAGATCTGATTTTTTTCAATGCGGCCGCAGTGTGAACAACCAAGGCGGATTTGATGCGACTTTTACGTCAATCTACGTCAACATTTGTCACAATTATGTGTCGGCGATGAAGCCCTAGACACAACAGACATAGATAGTAGCCTAACATTAAAAACTTGAGAGTGAGGTGTTAGACCTAATTAGTAGCCTATATAGGGAGATACTTCAATTCAAGCTAAACTAGAAGGATCCTATCGTAACCGCTCCGTTTTTGAAAAAAAACCCCACACGAAATGGAAGAACGGGGACACAGGATAACGTGGCTGCAGTGTCAAACTACGCATCCACACAGACCTCTGTAGTGAATTTGCAGCCATAAACCTGCAAAAGGCAAAAATAGCCAATTTTGCTCTCTTTCTCTTTGTTCTTCTCCTCCTCAGCATCTGCTCATTAATGTTACGGCTTCCATTACACAAACATGTTTAAATAAATGTGAATATGCTTACTTCCTCCATAACCTCCCGAACTTTAGTGCAACCGCGTGCTGCGTCTGATGTCACTGTTATTGTTCTTTTGTGCATGCGGGTTAGTTTGAAACCTCAAACAGTTCACACTGCAATCAGATATAGTCACATTTTAAAAGGTAATGTGAACAGCCAATCAAAAAATCGGATCTGAGCAAAAAATCAGAATTGAGCATTAAGACTTGCGGTGTGAACGGGGCCTTAGTAAAAAACACTACGTGCCTATAGACTGAACACGCAATACGAATGCGCATAACGTCACCGTTTACACAAATTCACACTTTTGTAGTTTACACAGAAACGATAGTTTATCATTTTCAAAACTTGCACTTTAAAACCCATTTTCAAAAGTTTGCGTTTTCAGGCCTCCATAACGCTGTTGTCATGTAAATGAACAGCCAAAATGCATAAAAAGTTTTTAGTTGAAAACAGTGTCGTGTAAACTGCACCTCAGATCCCTTTTGAGGCGCCCTAGAAAATCCCCTTAAACATATTCTTAAACACCTGTCAGTTTGGACAACTGTAAAAATTGTTTTAATAAAAATGTGTGTCCTGAATGTCTGTATTATGTATTAACTGTTTAATTTATTTTTATTTTTTTATCTGAGGCCATGCTGTATTGTGCATATAAATCATAGTTGAAACATGACCTATCATACCTTCATTAATTCATATTCTTAGTGTGTCTTACGTTTATGATTTAAAAGTTATTAAAGTAAAACCAACAAATGAAAACCTTGCCGTTTGTCTGAAGTGTCAAGGGATGTTTCCTTGTCACACCAAGCATTCAAATCTAGTGAATGTGAGTGAGTCAGGAGTCTCTATGGACTGAACTTCCTGTAAGGCTGACGTTACCTTAGAGGCCTTTCCTCCGGATGTCTAAAGCAGCTGGGAACCTGCATGAAGGACTCACCACTTCATTTTGACTGACCAGACAAAACCCACATACCGGTAAATGTGTAATTTTTTTCAGGGCCTAATATTAGCTTAACCAATGGTGTGAGTTTGGGACAGGGTTACCCGTATGGCCCAGCATTAAAAGACAGGGAGTTTTGTTTGCATGCAATTTGATTTGTTGCCACAAGTGGCGCAAAAATGACTCCCGGGCCAAGAGAAACATAGGAGTTCTCTTAATCAGTGCGAGTCAAATTAAGTCATGTGCCGCAGTGCTGAGAATGTTTTCGTGACAGCTTTTTGGAGGGTACTAAACTGTTCATACATCTGGAAATGAGTCAGACTCCCTTGTTCTGTCTCCCTATGTTTATCACTCCATATATTTCGCCCACAAAGACTGTGCTGATTTAACAACTCCTTTGTGAGTCCAAGATGATAATTTTAGCCTAGAGCCTCTTTAATTAACCGTTCTTGATAAAAGGCAGGAAAGGAGGGTCGGACACTCCAGACCAAAGCCAAATCAAACCATGGATTCCGCTGATACTACATATATGTAATGAGACACACTATATGTACAGTAACCAGCACGATTTCCTGAGGGGGAGGGTGGAGAAACATAACTGAACTGTTCTATTCCAGTTCTCCTTAATGTCAGCTGCACCCTAGGGGGTTACTACCATGACATTGGCATATGTGTATAAATGAGTCTGGTCTGGCTTCCTTTACCTCTTTTGGAAAAAGGAAAGGAGATTTCATCTAATTTTAGAGAACATATTTGCTAACATCTGTTTTCATTTCTTGGGATGAATCTCTCACAAGATCTTTAAGAGATCAAACGGTTTATCTTCTCTGCGAGTAAGAGCGAAGTACAGTATTTAGTGTAATTTAGACCTGAAGTGTTTTTTTTTATATACAGTACTGTACAAAAGTCTTAGGCACGTTAGTATTTTTTAAGAAAGTTATATCTTTTTTGCCGTTAATTGTAATAATCTGTGAGATTTTTTGTATGCACAAAGCAGTCTAACAACAGCCGGTACGCTCCACACGGAGATCTGATCTCGCCATAATCGATTACATGAAGAAACAGGAAAAAAAAAATGAGACTAAATCCAGAAGAACTGCTCTAAGACTCTTGAAGAAACCTACCGGCAAAGCTACAGTACTGAGCAAAGTTTTAGGCACTTGTGTGAAAATGCTCTAAAGTGAGGATGCTTTCAAAAATAAATGTCATAAATAAATGGATCAATTAACTTAATTAACTAAATCAAATCAATATTTGGCGCGACCACCCTTTGTATTTTTTTTTCCCCCTAGCTACACTTGCACATAGTTTATCAGGTAGCTTTGCAGGTAGGTTTCTTAAAGTGTCTTGGATACATTGCCGCAGTTCTTCTGGATTTAGTCTGTCTCAGTTTTAGCGGTTTCTTCATGTAATCCCAGATGGACTCAGGTCTCTGTGTAGAGCATACAGCTGTTGTCAGACTGGATTATTACAATTGATGGGAAAAGACATTTTTGGAAATGTAAACATATTTCCTACTGTGAAATTTTTCTTCTTTTGTTAAAAATACTAATGTGGCCTAGGTAACAAGTTTGCCACTTGAAGGTTGATTTAACTGAAATGTAAACACAGTGGCTCCATCAGCACCAACAATGCAACATTGGCTCAATTAATGCTGTGAGTTTGTTGTAGAACTATTAAAAAGGGGGAATGTTCAGCAAACCTGTTTAATATTGGGCATATTTTTTTTTTACAACTGCACTTTGTAACAGTCATACAAAACAAAACAAAAACATCTTGGCCATTCTTTCCAGATAATTTATGTCCATCAAAATGACTGTTCTTATCACAAGCAAATACATTAGACCACACAACAGATTATCTAAACGCAGACTACTACCTTGGAAGAGCCGTTGGAATACATTTGTATCATATTTTCCGCTCCCTGTTTCACTTTGAGCTCGATGTCGGCCTGTTTCTTCAGAGCAGCCAGTCGGCTATTGTTGGTGGACGTCCGGGCTTCACTCTTGGGGGTGTCTGGGGTTAGTGGGTACTCTGACATTGAACAAACACAAATCAACATCAAAGAGTTAATAACGCACTAAAACAACAATAAATACAGCATGTTTGAAATGTTGTAGAAATTACAGTGACTGCAAACATATGGGCAGTAAATGCACCCAAGATTAGTGAAACCACACACGATCCTTCAGGGCAGGTAGAAAATGCTAAATGCAGGACAGCTAGCATGAGCACAACATAATTTTATTACGAAGTAAGCCACAAACAACTACACAGAAAAACAAACAAAGTGTAGCTGAGGATGATTAACTTAATTTTTTGCCTGTTTTTGCTTTAAACCCTTTAAAGGGTAGTCTCATACAGCCAGGCTTTTAAACGGCAAAAGGTCCTGTTCACATTATAGCTAATTATGTCAACCTGAACCACATACTTATCCATCCAGAAATATGACTGATGGAATATACATTCTGCTTGTGGATATCTTGTTTAATTGCCTCTTAAGTGCCTTAAAGGATTAGTTCACTTCAGAATTAAAAATTCCTGATAATTTACTCACCCCCATGTCATCTAAGATATTGATGTCTGTCTTTCTTCAGTCGAAAAGGAATTAAGGTATTTGAGGAAAACATTCCAGGATTTTTCTCCAAATAATGGACTTCAACAGTTATCAGTGGGTTGAAGGTCCAAATTGTAGTTTCAATACAGCTTCAAAGGGCTCTCCACGATCCCAGCCGAGGAATAACTGTGCTTTCACACCGCGGCCGGCGAGAGCGTTGAAGTAACCGGAAGTCATTAATTTTCAATGTGAGCTGGTTACCAGCGGCATGGCGCTTCTTGGACTGTGTGGGCGTCGAGGAAAGTTGAAGTCAGGGCAATTTTATGGTAATAAGCTATGGCGCGATTTGGCGACAACCAATCGGAATGTAGAAGTCCTCCGCTTGAGAGGATTCCAGAGAACGTAGACGTGTAAACTGGTTCTGACCAAACATTAGTGGCCATTTCCAAGCAGATAATTGCTGTGGTGGGTTTCCCAATAATATACAACATTTCCCCATGCATTAAGGCTACACTTCAACCAGGACAGTTATTGTCCACGAATCTTTCTACAGCGCTGTTGGCAGAGTGGCAATAGAGAATTTTGAGACACATCTCTGTGTCTCTCTGTGTCTCTCTCTCTCTCTCTCTCTGAACAATATTATAAACGCAACACTTTTGTTTTTGCCCCCATTTTCATGAGCTGAACTCAAAGATCTAAGACTTTTTCTATGTACACAGAGGCCTATTACTCACAAACGTTGTTCACAAATCTGTCAAAATCTGTGTTAGTGAGCACTTCTCCTTTGCCGAGATAATCCATCCACCTCACTGCTGTGGCATATCAAGATGCTGAATAGAAAGCATGATTATTGCACAGGTGTGCCTTAGGCTGGCCACAATAAAAGGCCACTCTAAAATGTGCAGTTATACAGTACTGGGGGGGTCCGAAACCAATCAGTATCTGGCGTGACCACCAGATCACGCAGCCTTGCGCAGAACAAAACACATCTCCTTCGCATAATGTGGAATGTTGGTCCACTCCTCTTCAATGGCTGTGCGAAGTTGCTGGATATTGGCAAGACCTGGAACACGCTGTCATATACGCCGATCCAGAGCATCCCAAACATGCTCAATGGGTGACATGTCCGTCCGATTGTTTTGCTAGATAAGACCCTTATTCCTTGGCTGGGATCGTGTAGAGCCCTTTAATGCTGCATTGCAACTGCAATTTGGACCATCAAACCATTGATAACCGTTGAAGTTGGACCGTTGGAGAAAAATCTTGGAATGTTTTCCTCAAAAACCTTACATTTATTTTCGACTAAAGAAAGAAAGAAATGAATATCTTGGATGACGTGGGGGTGAGTAAATTTTTATGAAATTTTAATTCTGAAGTGAACTAATCCTTTAAACTAATCTAAGCACCTCAGACGTTAGCGTTTAATCTGAGGAAGAAGAAAAAAAAGAGAAGACATTTTTTTTAGGAGATAAGAGTTGTGACAACACAGAAACAATACTATTATAATTATCTTATGGTATTTTATAAGATAAAGAACATTTTACCTCCAAGCCAAAATTTCAACTTGTTAAAACATGTAGCCAAATACTATGAGGGTGGTTTTTGTTTAACTTTAGCATTTGATGAGTTGTGTAATAAGCAAAAATGACAATGATGTAATGACACCCAGTGAAGGACTTGTGCAGGCAGGAAAAATGCAAATGTTCTCTCAGGTGACAGTGTGCCAGTTTCTCAAAGACTTCTGTGAGAACAACTAGGCCATCATGGAAAGACTTGCACAAGATTGAGCAAACATAACCATGAACAGAAAACACCTTAGGAGAAAAACTGAAAGAACGGGGCAAAACTGGATAGTCGGTCTGAAAGGTTCTTCATCTTTACCTAAACAAGCAATACTAAAACTACTCAAATTCACATACGATTTAAAACATGATCAAGTTAAAGGCAAATGCAAATTGTGTCATTTTCTTCCTCTAAAACACTCTCTCTCTCAAACACTCTCTCTCTCACACACACACATACTCTTCAGGCTTGTTTTATGACGAGCTGAGGTTCAGTATGAGGAGATCATCCACTCATGTCCTGACAAGAACACTTAACCACAAATTATATACACCTGCAAAGGTAAGGTGGAAGCCCAGTTTCTGACATATAGCTCTGTCATGACATATAGAGGACTAAAACAAAACATTAATATTAATAAAAATAAAATTGAGTGTCACCCACATTTTTTTATAGCTGGCATGAAATGCAATGTGACATGCAATACTAAATCTACGGTTTCAAATAGCATTTGGTTAATTATTAACCATGCAGCTTATATAACCTGAATACCTTAAACACAAAAATGTGTTTAAAACTGGTGGCCACTCACAATGACTAAAACACATAAAACAAAATCCACTGTCGCTTATCTCGAGCTTGCGGATTTAAAAACTGCCCAGTGTCCACACAAATATGCACATCTTTAAATCTCTATGCACTAATACACAAACATTAATATCCAATGTAACCAGAAATCAATGATACTCATAGGGCTGTCTTATTTAAAAGCATTAATTTTATTGTATTTTTTTTAAAGATTATTAAATTTAAATTAAGCATTAAAATCCATCTTAAATGCACAAATCTGATCTTTTCACCAATCTGAAATCATTTGACTTGGATCATTTGACTTCCTGTATGATTCACATGTTGGGAATTCCCATGCATTTACTCACTGCACCTGAGTGCAAAGTGATGATTTCAGATTTCTGAGCAACCATCAAGAGAGTATAATAGAATTCAGAACATTCCTGTATAAATGGTTGGGACATGAATAAACTAAGACATGCTCATTCTTTTTGTTATTCTATTCTGGAACTACTGAATATGCTCACTTGCACCATTTATACTTCTTCGCTTCTCCCATTTTACATGTTCTGGAAAGAAACTTATGCATAGAGGCGTATATGCCTTCCTTCACATTATTATTTTTTGTCCACTGATTTATACTTTTAAAAATGTAAAAAAAAAAAAAAAATCCTTTGTGCAAAATGTGAACTTGACATTTCACAACAACTTGCCATTTTATAGCTCAGGAACTGCTTAGGTTAAACATCCACAGCTTTAAACATTCCATTAGAGTGGATATTAATCATAAAACTACAATAAGATGAAATTAAAGAAGTTTTTATATGCAAAAAAACTGATTTATTAGTACATGCTTGAAACAACATTCAATCAGTACCTGATATTAGTATATAGCAGAGAATCCCGTTGTTTTCAAACAGAGATCACGATTCTGAACAGACAACTAAACAAAATAACATGTAATTTACTAGAGGGGTTCTTACAAAATATTATTGGCTATAGAGTATTTAAAATGTTCGATTCATGTTTGAATGAATGATTCAATGACTCAATAGTTTAGCCTAATTACTGGATGAATCAGTGCTTATGAACAAATCTCTTGAATGAATGATTCAATAAAATAAATTTAAGTCAGTTGTCACCACCTGGTAGCGTAACAATGCGTCAAACTACTTTCAAAAGGTGATTTACTCTATTTTGATCGCTACCGTAGACGTATTTATATCCAAACTATAAACTTTTCTCCCAGTACTTCTGTGATGGTATGAATATATTTTTTACACAGAAATAACGAAACTGTGGTTGAAAGACTTTTTGTGAAGCTGTTTTATACCAATACTTTACATGATAACTTCCCTCTCTGGCTCATCGGCAGCATGCATACAGATTTGAATGTTCCGCTGTGATTTTGTCAAAGGTTTAATAGATCTTTTATGATTAATCGTGCAGCTCTAGTACGTTGTGTGCATGAGTTAGCATTAGATGATGTAATTGCAGCATTTTCTTCCTTATTGGATTATTAAAGATGTTGATATATCTGATTTTTATCTTAGCTGTTTACATTCGCATCTCCAAATAATCAATAATAAATTCATTTTTAATTGATTATTAAATTGTTTAATAAGGTTTATACATGCTAGATCCAAGAACGAGTTCAAGATAAATCTTTTCATTACTACTGGAGCTGCTACTGTGCTAAGATTATTATTATGTAAACAGTTACTGGAACGTGCATCTCGCATCATGCATTGTAGATACACAGAAGCATCATGCCCATTCATGAGCACTTTAAAAAAAAAAATTATTCCAAATAATGTGTGATTCATCATACCTTTTATGATACATCACAAGAGCAGCATCTTTGAAATATGCATTAATTTTGAACTGTTAGGCTATATGTTGTGCATGCAAAATTAGGAAAAGCGAATGTAAACTGTATTTGCAGTTGCGTTTCAAACACATTGATCAATAATATGCTAACAAAGACTTCAGTGAAAGGTGCGCTGGTTTCTCTTCGTGTTCTGAGCTGGTGTGAGAGACTCACCAACAATAAACGCAAGCTCTTATCAGCCATATCCAGCACATTTACATTAAATGTGATTAATAGTGGATCATTTCACATGCTTCTTTGTCAGTGTCAGTTATCAGATTTGTTGAACATAGGAATAGGTATCGAGAACCGGTTCCATTTTAGAACCAGTTCCAAATTTGCAAGAACCGGCTATTCAATAAGAAACAGACATTCCGATTCCGCTTATCGGCTCCTGGGAACATTTTAATGTGATTTAAACCATTCAATCACAAATGTCTCACACTCTGTTTTCTGTGCTCTGCACACATCCAAAACGTGCGCACAGAAAAAGTGATTCTAATGAGATTTTAAACCATTCAAGCGCCAGACCACTTGCGCACTGTTTTCTGTGCTGCACACACAAGCAAAGTGCGCTCATAGAAAGGTGATTTTAAAGCTATACTTTTACACATGCACGCAAGCACACAAAACAGCATGAGAGTCGTCTCGCGCTTGAATGGTTTAAAGTCACTTTTATCACTTTTTGATGCTTTATTGCATCAGATGTGTCTCACAGCTGATTGGTCCAGTTTTGGTTGGTGATCTCTAACCCAGAATAAAATCTGCTCCGGGGCAGGAAAGCAGTTTAGCGAAATTAGCAATGAACATTGCTTGAAGCCAATCCACCTTCTTAAGCCTGAAAATCTAGAGTTTGCTCAAACTAACAAACTTAGGTTAATGCAACAGGCCTTAAGAGACATTTAATGCATCAACATGTAAGCAAGTTGCAATCTCACTAAAAATGAAAGGCAGCAGCCTAATATTGTATTTTTATGAACATACAGTACAGTGATTTTCATGAAGCATTTGTAGAACTGACCAGGAAAAGTCTCACATTTGCCATGGGTTTCCCCACTACTAAGTGCCAGGATAGAGACACTTCCTGTCCTAATTCTACTCTAATCCCTCTATCACCCTCCCCCTCTTGAAGATGGGCAGGTTGCTTTTACCAGACCAATTGAAATATTAAACATTTAGAAAATGCTTTTAAACACACCATACCATAAACGTACATTGATTTGAAAAACCTAAAAAGAGTCAACAAATGTTTTGGTTTGATCTGTTCACAGTCACACCAAGAACAAAATCTATAAAGATAGGCCTAACTATAAACAAAGTTTTAAAAATCGTTCTAACTGGGAGTCCACTCAGTCCACACCAAAACTATAACAATAAGGATACAGAGGAACAATACTGTTGGAATCACTTTCATAGATGAACAATAAAAACAATCAAAATACTTCCTACTTTAAAAGCATTTGATGCAATTATGTTCATGGAACATAACTGAAGTGCAAAACAAGCGTCTACCGTTGGTGTAGACGGTATATAGATATATTGTTTTGGCCTTAACCAAGAACAGGGAATACAGCTGGTGAGACAGTAACAAATGCATGTATCTACAGGAAACTAAAGACACGATTCTAAATGCAACAGAAGTCCCCTGAAGCACCGCCAAAAAAATAAAAAAATACAGCTTTATAATCATGAGTCTGCATTCATTTCAAGTCCACAAAAAGTCACACACTATAATATGTCACACCACAACGCCATGAGCCACATACAACACTAACACAGACACACAGAGATGCAAAGACAGACACTCTTGCCATTTGCGTCTTTGAATTAATTTATGATTAACTTGGCAGGTCATATTATACTACTGTAGTATTATCTATAATAAAGTTCAAAGGGAAATAAAGACAGCCGCATAAATAAAGTGTTCTTTCAGTAAGCGGCTGATGGTATAAATAAGAAACAACATAAAAATTCAAAAGCAAGCTGTTTTTATAAGCAAAAAGGCAAATAATAAAACCATCTATTTTGGTTAATCCCTTAAACCCCTGGCAAATCATTAACATTGGTCTTTGTTGTGATTTTGTTTTTTCAAGAGTATATTACAGTGTAGAGTAACATCCATGGATAACTGTTGTTTTGGAAACAAAGCCCTTGGTTGTACAACCACAGTAGAGCAAAACAAGTGCTTTTGTTGTACCAAGGTACAGTGACAGTATTCGACAGTAATAGCATGGTACTTGAATGCATACCATTATACTGATGATAACAATATTTATGTGACATGTTATTTACATGTACCTCAACAAGGTTCAATGACTGCTATTACCACAGTCCAAAAACATGGAATTCCCATGGTACCATGTTACCTACATGGTTCCTTAAAGACAATGCCAAACTAGTTTTGCAATCTGCCCTTGCCAAACATGAGATTTAATAGCATTTTGATTTATTTGAACTTAAGTAGCAAACAATCGTGATAGAGTTGGTAAGTTTGATTCATTTCCATGCATGGGTTCAGTCTATCGGTTTAAATCAACTGACTCATTTTTCAATTAAAATTCTCACATGGAATGTATAAGATTTAGTACAAAAAACAAAAATATGACCAAAAAAAAACTTTTGGTACGTTTTGTCAGTGATTAAAAACAAATATACAGTATACAAAAGCTAAAGAGACATGGATGGAGATGGAGTGAAGTCAGCCATACCTACAACCTCCTCTGGGTCCTTCACGACTATGTGTGCGTTCAGTTCCTGAAGCTCCTGATGCAGTTCCTCCACCTTCTTGTTGGACTTTTTAAGCATGTTGTCCACATAAGCCAGACTCTTCTTATCGTGGTCACCTTCCTCAGGTTCTCGGCTCCTTCTTTGATCTTCAGCTCTTTGCGGATCTCTCGTTTTATCTGATCCTTGATCTCATCCAACTTTTGTTGGACCATAGTGTCTGAGAGGTCCAGATTATGGCCGAGACCCAAACGTTCCGAAACCATCTGACCCCGAGTGTCACCCTGAGGAGCAGGAGAGAGAAAGAGATAGCAGAAATGTTTACAATTATCTGAAGCGTTCATAGACATGGAATGCATCCTGGAATGTAGCATCGTTCTCAAGATGCAACGTAATGGCAAGTCCTCAAAATAATAAGTGGTTTGCATTCTCTGAGTAATATCCTTCTATACTGCAGAATGATGGGAATTCACTTTAACATACACAGTGGTGTGTAATGATCCGGTTCAGGTTGTTATGCAATGGAATAAAGCACTAGCTAATCAGCTTGAGGAGGCCCAGAGAGCTCCCAAGAACAATGAAACACCTTCAGACAAGCACAAGGGTCAATGACAAACAAGAGTGTACATGATTCAGATAAAAAAGAAAAAATCTAGTTTAAAATGCATGTACCAAGTTTGATAGAATTCTAGTTTGGAGTTAGAGAAGGAGTTGGTTTTATTGGTAACACTTTACAATAAGGTTCATTAGTTAACATTAGTTAATGTATTAACTAACATGAACTAACCATGAGCAATCCATTTGTTACAGTATTTATTAATCTTTGTTAATGTTAGTTAATAAAAATACAGAGCTCTGTTCATTGTTTGTTCATGTTAGTTCTCAGTGCATTAATGTTAACAAACACAACCTTTGGTTTTAATAATGATTAGTAAATGTTGAATATAATATTAACTAAGATTAATAAATGCTGTAGAAGTATTGTTCATTCTTAGTTCATGTTAACTAAGGTAGTTAGCCTAACTAATGAACCTTATTGTAAAGTGTTACCGTCTTATTTGATTTTGAAAACAATTTTATAATTTCTTTTACAAAATGTTTACATTTAATATTTCTAAATATTTCTTGTTATAACAAGGCAAACTATTTCTCAAAAATGTTGTATGTTATGCATAGCCTATAGTGATATTAGGGCTGCAACTACTAGGCTAATCAACCAATCAAATAAATCAACAATGAATTTGATTAATCGAGTTGTTGCGTCTGCAAGCCTTGCAGTCACTTCGCTTTGAGGTAGTGATTAACACATTTCTAGTATGGACAATATGCATACAGAAAATAGTGGAGGTCACATAGTGAGCTGCTGCAGGAAAGGAGCACGACCCAAGTTATCTAAAACATGGGAATGCTTTAGCCTATATTTATAAGTGCTTCAAACAAAAGCATAAGTGTTTAATACAGCGTCCCCTTTTGGGCTTTGAGAGATGTGTGTGCCGTTTAATGCTTCTGAGACGAGTTTTCCTCAGTGCATAACTAACATTTTACGGTTATATAATTATCTGTAAATGTTAGAACATTTCCATTTTGCATATTCTGATGACAAGCAAGTGTCCATTG
Organism: Leuciscus waleckii; assembly: GCA_900092035.1. Taxonomy (NCBI): domain Eukaryota; kingdom Metazoa; phylum Chordata; class Actinopteri; order Cypriniformes; family Leuciscidae; genus Leuciscus; species Leuciscus waleckii. The sequence goes on along the minus strand of FLSR01000898.1, from coordinate 680,850 downwards.
AATTTTCACAGACTTCAGCAAATGAGCATTTAAAATGGTAAGCAATCAGTTGTTTTTAGGTTTAGAATGTAATGTTTATATTTTAACAAAAAAAACTATTTACTAGAGGTTTTGTAGCCAATCACAATCATATCTGTTGAGCACGTGAACGCCATGTAAAGTCAGAGAAAGGTGTGAATCAACAAGTTAGTTAGAAATTGCTTAACGCATCTGAAAACCCACAAGGTTTTGCTTTGTTCTATGCAAGCCGCATGCTCATGAATCCTTACATTATATCCAAGTGTAAACACAATGTAAATAATAGATTCCTTGTACAATTAAAGGGGACCTATATTTATTTTTTGCCCATTTTTACAAGATGTAATATTGGTCTCTGAATGTTTTTTTGATTCATTTATTTAGTTGAGTTCTCTTACGAGAGGTTCTCTCGTATTGCGTAAGTAGCTTACGCTGCGGGAAAAGTCATCTTTTCTCGAGATATGAAGCCAAAAATTATCCTTAATTTTTATAATCTTGTCAACGCAGTGCAGCAGCACCAGACCTAGAGCAGGC
>FLSR01000898.1:610747-661420 GCA_900092035.1 Leuciscus waleckii | reverse complement strand
AGACAGACAGACAGACAGACAGACAGACAGATAGATAGATAGATAGATAGATAGATAGATAGATAGATAGATAGATAGATAGATAGATAGATAGGTTTTTAATAAAATAATCAATTGCACAAGACAAAACGTTGTTTTGGCTGTACAATTTATAGCAGCAGTTATGAGTTAAAGTGATAATTCACTCCAAAAATTCTGTCATTATTTACTCACTCTCATGTCATTCCAAACCTTTATACATTTCTGTATTCTGTTGATTAGAAGAAATTTTGAAGAATGTTGGCAATGTCATTCTAAAAAAAGAAAAGTTTGGCATGCTCTTCGTCACAATGTTTCTTCTTCTTCTTCTTTTTTTTTTTAAAATAGTTTTAGTTCTTTTTAACAAATTAATATTTGAAAAAACTTTGAGCTAAGAGTCATGTGGTGCGACCAACAAAGTCATGTAGACTTGATATCAGAAAGAGAACCCATGCAGACACTCCCAAGTGTCTGTCAAGGTCAATAAATCTCTTGAAATAACTAATTATTTGACTTTTTTTTATTTTTTTTTATAACAAGGCAAGGTTATTTCAGGTTGTAAAATGCCATGTGGTGCGATTTCCCAGACATGGGATGACATGGGAAACATTTGATGTTTGTAAAACCCCAAAACAACATCAAAAAAGCTGGTTAAACCACATTACATTTTTAAAGTTATTCAATTTAAATGTTTCTCAAAAAGTTTTTGAAAACCATATGAATCCAACACAAATACATCTAGCACATATGTTTTGAACTAGATTGTTCTTTATTGTGCACCCTCTTGTTTGTCACTGACCCATCAGCTTTTCAACAGGATGAATTATTTCCTTGGGTGGGCTGACTAAGCTATTGTTTTTCTGATCTTGTTTCATTCCAGTTTTGTATTTCTCATATTTGAAATGGTTGAGAACACAATGTGTAATCACCGATTTCTCTTCCACTTCCTTTTGCAGACTGAAGCAGATGGCAGTAGTTATGTTTATCAAGCACAGTCAGGGCCAGTGTACGAACAAGGATGTTGTGACATTCATGAGTTCTAGCTTACAAATCCGCCACCTGAGCCATGACGCACAGAACACACCTCATGTTTATACACACTGAGTCAACTCAGACCACCAAAAAATGCATCAAATATTTAGACTAAGGCAGATCTGTTTCAATGCATTCAGCTGCCAAGGGAATTAATGCATTTGTATGTTTTCCATGCCGAGGCAAAGCTCTGAAAGGCCTCTCTCTTAAAATTTTTGTTTTGTTAGTTTGTTCTGTTTAATTTTGCCTCAATGGATGCACATTGATTAAATACAACTCCCTCTCCACCCTTATGGTTTTATGCTTTAGAGTTAAACACACACACACACACACACACACACACACACACACACACACACACACACTCTCTCACTCACACACACACACACGCACACACGCACACACACACACACACACACAAATATACAGTCAAACCAAAAATTATTCAGACACCAGATATATATATAAAAAAAAATCCTAGTGGGTGCAGGACACTATAGTTCATTTATGTGAGAATAGCAAAATAAAGTAAACTGTGACATATTATACCCCAAAACTCTTCATACAGTAAAATGTATACAAATTTGGGACCAAAAATGATTCACACTTTGACCTGACCACGTTTTGTTTAAGTGTTTTTTCTTAAATTGTTATTATGCGACCTTTTTACACCACAGACTGAACAATATTAAGCATTGCTTGGTAGTTGGTTGACCTAAATTGGTATTATTTAATTGTGTATTTCATTTAACAGCTGACAGCTATTCAACCTAATTAATTTGTTCTTGTCATATTTTATTACCATTTTCTAAACTATAGCAAATAAACTGTGATAATGTGAGAAATGTTGAAGGTGTCTGAATACATTTTGGTTTGACTGTATATGTATAGGCTACATAAAATGTTGACTTCATTCCCAATTTAATCTCTAGAGGGCGATATTGTACAGCGAGTCACTCCAACTGGTTGAAATGTTTATACTGCTGAGAGACAATTTTGGGACATATGAGAACAAAGAATGGTACCCATATTTTGAAAATCTTTCATAATTGCTAGCAACTTTCACAGACTCACCAAACAAACAACATATAACGTTGTTCTTCTTTAAAGACACAAAGTAGGCTATTTCTGCATGTAGTCCAATAGAAAGTGAGAAATCCAAGTGAGAAGATCTGCTAGACATCCAGGGGGTTCACTGTTGCACCCCAAATGATGTCCGTTCTCACACAAGCCATATGGTGCACGCACACACACGCACACACACACACACACACACACACACACGCTCGCTGGTTCTAACATCTTGCAGGACACATAATTAATTTGCCCCGGCGTCTGCCATTTATTTTCCAACCTACATTTTGTTAATTGCAGAGGAGGTTAAAATCAAATGATGTCTCCGGCTATGCAAGAGCCTGCTAATTGTACGGAATTTGCAAGAAAGGCTACGGCGCTGGCTGGCTTGCGGGAATATTAAGTCATGAGTGATCTTTGCTGGGTGCTTGAGGGAGACTGTTGTCATTAAATAAGGGAATGTGTCATTCATACATGTGCTTTGTGTGCAGATGAACCTCACAGATGTTCATAGCCTTTATTAATATACTAATGAGTGGAGGGATTATAGTGCTAATGATGTCAAAGGTGTTAATGCCACAATGGACAGACTTGAGGTCAGCTATGCTTTAAGAAATAACAGCACAGAGAGGCCCGGGGTCATACTGTTACTGACACTAAGATTGTTCTGCACAGCTCTAAGCCATGAGTTGCTTAAGCCATGAGTTACTTTCAGTATATACACATACACACGGGCCTGACCTGATGGACGAAACGTTGTAATAAATACTTTTCTGGAGCAGTCATTGTGCGGCCATTTCGTTTGTTTTTTGCTTTAATCTATTTCAAGCATCGCATTGCACACATACTGTAATGTAAAATACTGTATTTGATGCCATCTGTCTCCCTTCTTCTAACGCATCTCTGATCGATGTTATACAGTCATTGACTGTTTCCTCTCCCTTGTACTCTATCCTGCTCTATGTTCACAAATTGCTAATCTTTCTGAAACACACACACACACTCACTCCCTCATGTTGTGTTATCATGTTTAATGGGGACTTTCCATATAGATTTCCACTAGATCTATAGAATCTGTATCTATAGAAATCTATAGATGTACCAAATTACTATTTGATTAACCATTAAGATCAGATGGATTAAATAATAGACAAATGTATTAAACTGAACGAAAAGAGATGAAAATCTAAAGTTTGATAGTAATGGCATTATGAAAGGCAGTTACTGTGAATTTATAGTATTGATGAAACAATTATTTTGTTTTGAGAAAAGGATACTTTGTGATTTTGTGTACTAACACAGTTGAAAACATGCTGAATTTTTTGATGATCTGTTGTGATATTTATTATGAGTTTTAAAAATGTATGCCTTGCTTGTGAAAATAGTACCAAAGCAAATAAAAAAAAACTTAAGTAACGTTGCACCTACATAACAACTCACAGAGTATTAGTAGACTAGTAGGGTTAGGGTTAGAATAAGTTGACGAACTTGCAGTAAGTTACTTATAGTCAGTAGAGTGTCTGTTAGAGGACCTCAATAAAGAGTAAGAAGATATTAAGCTGATAGTCTATACTCTGAAGAGACTTAATTGACATGTAGTTGCAAAGTTACTTATCACAGAATGTCCAAAAGGGACCATCAAAATAAAGTGTTACCATACAATCTTACTGCCTTTTTGAACGTTATTGTATGTCCAAATGTTTAACAACACTCGTACTGAGTACAGTATTCAGACAGGAGATTTTTACTTGTTGGACTTTCTATTTCTTAAAACACTGACTGTGAGGTAAATTGAATAGCCATTAGAATCTTTTCCTGAATTAAACACTGACTGACTGTTTCGCAATTTTCAACAATTCATTTCCATTAGTATTTTTTATCTCTAAAGCGCAAAAGAAAGAGCTGAATGACATTACAATATCACTTAGAATGTCTTTTATTTAACTGGAGGTTCATTTCCCTCTGAACCTCTGTGTTTTAGAAGGGAATTGCGTGTAATTGTCACATCGGTATCTTTATTAATATCTCAGGGAAATGATGTGGGCTTATTGAACATCTGAAACGCTTTTAAATATTTTGTCGTAGCAAATTGCAGACTGACGATCAGTGGGAGGAAAAAAAAACAGAGTGAAAGTGATTTTGTTTTTCTTCTGAAGTCCAATTCCTCTATATCTGACTCATGGAGCTGCTCTGAATGTGTGTTCTGTGTTAATCACATTGAATGTGTGTTTAAGCACTTGGGCGAATGGCAACTGAGAACTCGCACATTGAGAGTGCTCTCATCGCCCATCTGTTGTTTTTTTCATTTGTTGTCTTTTTGATTATGGGGTGGAGAGAGAGGGGGCTCGGTATCTATCTGATACTAAATGCATAACTCAACCTTATTGCTACGGCAATTACCAACTAACCATTAACGATAATTTCAGCACTTAATCACAAAAAATGGCACTAATAGAAAATGATGATGGATAAAAATGACGTTAGAATAGAAATGTCCTTGTAAAGCGAGGTAATTAAGAATAAATACATAAAAAATAGGGCAATATGCAAATAGTGTTAAAGGTGATGGACAACGACCAAGAAAAGGACATTACGCATCTACTTTCACATACAGCAGATTCAAGTTGAGTCACTATCATTCAGCAACATTACATTGTTTTTCACAGTTATGAATTTAATCAAGCTAATTGACTATTAAAGACAAACTTAATTAGGATTATAAAAAAGAGAATATATGACTCTGCTTGCTTTTCATTCCTGGTAAACAGTAAATGAGCACAGTTATTATCTAAAAGATGGCAGTATGTGTCAGCTTCTTGACCAAGTGAGGGAGGGAGAGAAACACTTGTCGAGTCATATTTCCTTTATCATTCACACAGGAGGTAGGCTATGTGTAGCCTATGCCTTCATGCTGTGTTTGTTTATCAAATTAAATGGCAGGGATAGCAGAACCTGATTTTACCAAGTGCAACATCTTTGTTGATCCTGGAAAAACATTGCAATCAACAATTAAATTGAGGGACGTTTACAGTTTATGTCAAGTTTTGGCCTATACAACCTTGCTTCTATATATCTGTGTTATTCACATAATTTCCCACTGAATATAGGGATAACTTATGGGTAGGGTTAGGTTTACAGTTATATGGATATGTTTTTTTTTTATATCAATGAAATTTGTTGACCAAGGAACACGTCTAACTCTGCAAAATCAGGATGTGCGCAGGGATACACCTACCCAGCAAACAAAAATATGTAGGCCTAATAAAAATGGTTTGCTATTTTTTTTCCATTAAATGCTCTCTAAACATCTTATTCTTTTATTGGTTATGCTAGAGGTAAGGGAACATTCTATTTTATAATTTGAAACATTACGGAAACGTTTCCGAATGTTCGAAGTACAAACTAGCCATATAGGCTATAAAAAAACTGGATGAACATCCACCTAAAATGTTTGAGGAAAAAATGGTCCATGATATTTGTATGCTAATGTTTTGAGAACATTGTTAAATACCATATAATTTTGAAAGAATGTTCAACTGTCTCCATGATTTGCTAGACAGTGCAAAAAGTGCAACCACTTTTAAATAACATAATCTTAAATTCCAACAAAACATCATACGAACTGTAATCCAGCAGTTTGTAATAACCTAAATTAGTTTCCATTTCACACGCATTGACTCATTTAAAGAATCAGCCTAGTAGACAATATCTACTAGTGCTAACCCCCACATAAACAGAAAAAAAAAAGCCTCGGGGTTCCTCATTTGTATCTAAGGTAGGCTACAACGCGGCTAATTTAAGCGAGAGGTGCGCTCGAGGTGGAATACGAAACGGGAAAGGGCCTAATGAGGCTTTAAACCACGGACCGGTACGCGAGGGGTTAACGACATTACAAATTACGGCAGCGGAAAGTTGGTCGTGTTCCTCCGGGCGGCGGCACCGCCAGACAGCGCGAGCGCAGCAGCTGCGCGCGGAGGGGCGGCTCGCGCGCAGGGCAGAGTGCCCAGCGCAACGGTCCCCGGCGTTGTTAATCACGCGCTTCCCGCCCTCTCTCTCCTCGCTGTGCTGATTTGCAAGAGCAGATTAATCAGAGCGCGGGGGCCTTGATGAAATTTTGCTGTTATTGTGCCCAATTTTAGCAACATCTTTTATTATCTTCATTATTCATTTATGGGGGGAGGGGTGTGCTGCATGGGGATGACGGTATGGTGAGGGGGGACCAGTGTCAATTATGCAAATGACATTTTCGTGTTTTTTTCGCAGATTACTTTATTTGCCCGACATTGTTTGTGCGAATTTAATTATTAAATATTATTACGCTCACGTTTCCGTCAATTTTCTGAGGCTTGGTTTCAACTTGATTTCTCCTCCAGCTGCTCTCTCTTGATCTGTGCCAAAATCAAAGTGGCTTGGCTACAATAGGGCCAAATAAACTCCCCTCTAGTTAATAAGGATGAAGTTATTCCCTTGTTCTCATCTGCGAGCTCAAAGCAATGATGGCGAGGAAACGCACTGCATATTCATTTTAATGAGCATTAATTGAATTTAAGTTTGCTCAGAATTGACTGCAATTAGGTGCTGCCTTAATGACAAATTAATCTTTCTCTCTTTTATTTAGTGGAATTTGTTTTTCAAAGGCTTTCTGTGGCAGCAACAGAAGGGCGCCCAACAAAGAATACCAATTTCAGCTAGATCCTAGAGATCATAGTGAAATTAAAGCTTTATAGTTAGTACACTCAGATTAAATAGCATGTGCATTAACTAGAGATTTAGTTTATTTTAATTTGTTTGCCCATATGGACACTGACAGACTGTAGATTTAAATACTATCAACTTTGATAATATATATATATATATGTGTATCATGTGAAAGAGAGAGAGAGAGAGAGAGAGAGAGAGAGAGAGAGAGAGAGAGAGAGAGAGAGAAGATATATGCCGTCATCTGGTTGGATCACTATACCAGCTTCTAAAAATGGAGGTTGGTACATGCTGATTGGCATTCAGAGCAGCAGACGGAAGTGAGTGAAAGAGACTTCTTCCCAGATTTGGTGGCATTTTGGCGAGGGAACATAATATCCAATGCTTTTGCTTTTGTATATAATTTTAATTATATTTTATATTCATTTTAAGATTTTCATTTCTGTATTTAATTGCCCAAAAGTTTCTTAGTAGTGAAAAGGTTTTTCAGATTATTAAAATGTCCTTCATACAACTGTTTACGTAATGTTGTTTGGGGAACCCAAAATGGTTATTTTAAAACCCTTTTGGAACTAAGAGTGCAAACTTCGCTTGATCATTCATGTGTTTGGATCTGTAAAACAATATTTCTGGCTACTCTTGAGGGCATTGTATGTGCAAATGTGTGTGTGAGATACAAATTCCACAGCTGATGCTTCTGGCGTCAATTCTCAATTCTGGTTGCATGCATGTTTGCTTTAGGAAAGGGTGAGGGCCCGTGGGAGCCTGCCACATGGACTTAGTAAGGGGGTGTCTGGATAAGGGTAGGGGGTGGTGTGAATAATGTGTCCTAGGGCACACTCTTCCTATTCCTCTTCATCCGATTACTCATTAACATTAGCCCACCTTGTGGCACGCTGCTATTTCTGATGCAGCGGGGGCACACACTTGCATGTCCTCCCCTTTCCCAAGTTGTGCCGCTGCTTGTCCTGACCCAGTAGAGCCTGCCCTCACTACCACGGCCTTGTCTTTGGCTGGGAGGAACAGCTGTCTACACTAACGAGGCCATCGCGTCGCAATGAACAAAACAACACGGTGGCATACGAGTGAGCAAGACCGCCACTTGGACTCCACAAGGCCCCAGGACACATAAACAATGTCTTAATGAGAATGTGTGCCATTACAGTAATTAACACAGCTCAACGTCAAGCCACTGTCAGATCTCTAGACTTTCAGGAAGGTTTTGTGTTACACACAAGCAGAGAGAGTTCAACTTCCACCGAGAGGCCTTTTCTCGAACCGCCTGCTTGACTGAGGCTATGCCCTCTCCTGTGGATTCACAGAATGGACAATATATGTTTTCTCATGAAATAGAGCCTAGGATGGGAGTGTTATTTGAACATGTTGTATTGAACACTTCTAATTATGTGACATGTATATTGTGGGCTGATATGAACCAGCTATATTTGTTTAATTAGCATTGTGCCAGGAGTAATGAAAGCTATGAATCATAGGTTAACATGTGTATTTTAAACCACAGTAGTACAAACTCAGAATTACACCAGTGTTTTCCCAGTTATTCCTCTTACATTGGTTTTTGACAGCAAAAGTTACTGAGAGAGGAAAAGTTTATATTCTACTATAATAAGTTGCCTTGGTGTGAACTTCAGCTAAATCATTTTCTTTGTCTTGTTTTACAGTTAAAACTTACTAAAATACTAATATCTAAAACTTTTTTTAAATAAAAATGTACTTGAGATACAACATTGCATAATATATTAAAACATGTTTTAGATAATATTATACAAGTGTATTTTGTCTTACTGCATTGGAATATATTTTTTTCATTTGTTTTTAATTTGTTTATACTTAAAAGAGTTTTGTCATTAATTACATTCATGTTGTTCCATCCAAACCCATAACACTTTTAGTCATCTTCGAAACACAAATGAAGATATTTAAGTTTTCTGAATATATATGATCATGAACAGATTTAATTTATGTTTTTATTAACATAAACATTGTTAAATGCACATACCACATCAAATATGGTCAATGGAAGTTCAAAAGTGCTTGCTTAATGCAATTCATATGGATTTTAGTTTTTGTTATTCATTTGTGTTTTGAGATGAATAAAAGTCTTATGTATTTAGAACAACATGAAAGTCAGTAAATGATAACATTTTATAAACGTTTTTGTTATTCATTTGTGTTTTGAGACTAATAAAAGTCTTATGTATTTTGAACAACATGAAAGTCAGTAAATTATAACAGAATTATGATTTTTGGGCGAGCCATCCTTTTAAATCCATAGCAGCAACACAAATTTAAAACTTATTAAGAAATAGGGATAATGTATGGGAATAGGTAATATTACAAAAGAATAATCTTAATTGTAATAAGAGCAATAGGGCCAAGAAAGGATATTTATTTACGTAATATCATAACACCAAGTGAGCCATGTGGCCTAATGCCTATAATATGTGGTCATAGGCATGAGCCATGTTTTTCAGACGAGTATGATATTCCTTTTATACAACTAGAAACAAGAATTTAATATTGAGTAACACAATTTAGACTCAATATTGCAGGTTTATTTTTGCTCTGCAATGAAAACATTTCCAAAGATGTCAAAGCCTGATCAATTGGGCAGCATCTCTGAGTAACACATCGTTCATATGAATCATGTGCTTGGTTCAAATTGATTGAATGGATGATTCAATGACTTACTTATAAAGTCAGTCACTTGTTTGCCAACTAGTTGGGTTATGAATGTATGTCTTTCTGACATGCTTGTGCTCACAAACACACAGCTACTGGAATAAAACCTTAGAGCGCTCGATTGATGATCTCCCCCTTCTCTCAGAGCATTTGTGTATTCTGGAGCGTTTCTAATTAGCAATGAATTATGGGGCTTAGTGGTGGAATAAAGTGTGTGTTTGTATTGGAAGGGGAAAATTAGAACTAGTGTCATTGAGATTCAATATAGTGGCCTGGATAGTTTTCCACCCTCCTTTGTTTTGTCCTACATTGCTATAATTACAGTATCCTCACTTTGATATGTGGTGAATTTGATTATGAGTCCCTTGAAGAACAGATGTGTAGTGCATTAGCAAGGCTGTGCAAATTCAGAGAATATGAACTGAAACCATAACAGGTGCACCTGGTAAAGAAAAATGGTAGTTAGATTAAAAATAATGATGAAAAGAATTGGGGGAAAAGTGTTACCCTCCCACTTAGTGTCTTTAATAACATTGTTGGTTCAAGATTGGAGATACATTGAAATTCTGAAGTCATAGCGCTTATGTAGAGGAGCCTTGTATTAATGAGTCATTGCAGGGCTATATTATGTTTAATTAGCTGCTTTATATAATGAGGTGGTAATTTCTAATGAAGGGAATTCACTGTGAGTGGCATATCTGTAAGAATAACTCATGCAATCAGCAGTGCTCGGACCCATGCAACTGCAAATGAGACTCGCTTACCCCGAAATGAATTACTTCTCTGCGCTTTCTCAGAAAGTCCATTAATTAACTCTCCTGACATCAAGGTCTTTTTCTTAATTTCATGTACCATTAGCATAATAAACACAATTTGAGTTAGCACAATGCGATCAGTTTAATGGATGCTATTTATTTTACTCTATTATTTAAAGGTCTGGTAATAGGAGGAAGAAACATAAATTTAGTCATATGGCCCTTTATGAGGATTCCCTTCAGAGCCCTGTACTATCACAGATGTTCGTTAAAGCTTGATCACATACATTTGGCCAGTGTTTGTCGACTTCATTAATTTGCACAGTGGAAAGGCTGTAATTTCAGAACGTATTGGGCAGTGTAACCCTACTTCTGTACTCTGGCTTTTACATTCATTACAAATAGACATTCATTCCCACCAGTGAAATATCAGGCCTAATGTTTTTGTTGTAAAAGGGGGATGGATACAATAATATATTCAAATACAATTTATACATACAATGACTTGAATAATGTCTCTTCAATGATGAGAATGTTTTTATTTATTTATTTTTTAATGAATTTAAAAATAAATGTAATTTGTTTTGGGAAATAATGATGTGTACACTAACATTTATTCAAACTCAATGGAAAATATATTATACTACATTTTACTTCATCATTTTAAATGGTTGTTAAATCAAGAGCCATTAAACTGAAATTTGTAAATTAAAGTTTTTCAAAACCATAATAAACAAAACATAAATACAGAGAGTACATTTCTAAAAACATGTCTTGTTGAAAACAGTAAGTATTTATACACAAGGAACATGAGGGAACTAAATGGGAACAGCTGGAAGAGGATGAACTGATTAGTAACCGTAGAGACTAACAGAAACGACGGGAACGAACCAAACAGAACATAACCGTGGCGCTACTCTCTCCTCCCGGAAGGCGTGTCCTCGGGCCGTAACTGAAACTCCTACTCAGGTAGGGGGCTTTGGAGGTGGGCGTGGAGCTGGCTATGTACAGGGACCTGGAGGAACCGACGGAAACAGACACCAATGTGGAGCCGACGGTGGGAGGAGCCAGGGTGGAGCTTCAGCAGAATGTCCATGCAGAACTTGGGGACCGACTGACGGAGGTGGAACCAAGGTGCATGGAGACCTTTGCGGAGCAGAGAGGCAGACGGACCAGGGCAACATCCCTGCCAGAACAGGCCACTGGTGGAGTACTGGTGGTGGATGCTACCGTACTCTCATACTTCTGGACGGGCCTGAGTATCCAGGCAGTTGGATGGGACCGACGGAGAAGGTGAAGACTCCAGGGTGGGGACTCAGGAGGGAAATGGATCTGCATACCACAGAGCTCAGAAGCCCTAGGTGGAGCTGCTGGTTTGTGGGACTGAGGTAGAGACGGGGGATCGACAGACTGGGGTGACGATGCAGGGAGTAAGGATGACGGGTAAGCCGGAGGGAAGGAGAAGCCTGGTAAAGCCGAAGGGGAGGAGGGCCGAGGTATAGCCGGAGACCCGGAAATACGTGACTGAGGCAGAGCGAAGACTGACTGAGGCTGATTCGGAGAGACGAGTGAACCGAAGGAGTCCCAGGGCTGACGGACCACGTTGAAGTCAGGGGAACGCAGAGCTGGGGCGAAGCCGACGGGTTGACAGGCCAAGGTGGAGACATGGGCCCCGAGGTGCAGCCGGGGACACAGTCTCATGTGGAGCTGGTGGAGGGGAAGCCCGAGGCGAAATTGAGGGGCCGCACGGAGCAAGCGGCGGGGGCAGAGCCGAGGAGGAGGACGACACCAGTAGCACCGACGGATCCAGGGAACTAGTCGAAACCAGCACAGAAGATGGGACCAGGAAGTCAGGCGGGTACATTGGAGAAGGAAGATCTCTGGACGGGACCTGAGTATCCAGGCAGTTGGATGGGACCGACGGAGAAGGTGAAGACTCCAGGGTGGGGACTCAGCAGGGAAATGGATCTGCATACCACAGATCAGATCTGCTCCAGGCTCTGGGATGGACTGGGCAGCTTGCGTCTGCTCCGTGATGAGCCAGGTAGCAGACTCTTGTTCAGGCTCCTTCTCTGCCATGCTGATGGTGAACAGGGATTCTCCCTGCGGTAGCATCCACCACCAGTACTCCACCAGTGGCCTGTTCTGGCAGGTGATGAGCCTCTGCAAGACCGGTAAGTCCATCTTTAGAATTTTTGTTTTGGGTAGGTCATTCTGTTACGATCTGGCTGTGTAAATACATCGCACGACGAAGAAGAATAAACAAACGTTCTTTATAAATCCACCGACAGAAACACAGGATTTCGCTGGAGAATAATATAAACACAACCACTTAAACATAGACAATGACCGACAACAAATTGAACCAAACAGGAAGTATTTATACACAAAAAAACATGAGGGAACTAAATGGGAACAGCTAGATGAAGATAAACTGATTAATAACCATAGAGACTAACAGAAATGACAGGAACAAACTAAACAGAACATAATCGTGACACAGGTCTTGATCGCATTACAGTTCCATATCACTTCGCCAAAGGATTTCAGTTATTTCAAAGGTCCTCACAGTCTTCAACAGCAAAAGAACCAAAACCCACAATGACACTGACCAAGCAAATAAATATAGTAAACAATATAGGATAAAAAAAAGATATACATATATTTCCATGTTTTTTTTCCACAAAATTATGTTTTATTATGTATTATGTATTTATTATTTATTGGAAAAGCTCTCTTTCTCCCACTTTCTCTCCCACTCAAACATACACACATACAGTACGGACAAACACGTGCACAGAAACGTGTTCTCGTAGCTGATCTGATGTTTTTATCAGTAAAATAGTTTAACAACTTAAAAGCCACATGACATTTCTCATTAGCAAGGTAATAACGGCACTGTTTTTGGAGCAGATAAACTTACAGTTTCGCTATTTGTATAGACGCGGGTGCTGAACACTGTTGAGAGAGACAAATTTAGGTAATTCATACATGCTTAATCTCTCTCTCTCTCTCTCTCTCTCTCTCTCTCTCTCTCTCTCTCTAAGAACTGCATTAATAACTGCATTACTCTGCTCTCAATGACTCAAGCTTCCGTTACTAGCTCTAAAATGACATTTTGGAATTAGCAAAGGAGGCTTGGGATTAGATGCGCAAGAAATTAGTCCTACACTCAAGAGCATTTTAAGGTCGTTACACCTTGGTTGTGCATTATTTTCTAATAATTCAACGGCCCGTTGTCAATTATTCCTTACTTGACCTGCGTATAATTAGACATGAAAAAAGCTACATAAAAAAGCATGGTAGATAAGTGCTCCGCCTATCCTTTTTCTTTCCCTTCCTCCCCAGCAAGCAATAGCCGTCATTTCACAATCTAGGTTAACTATAGACCCGATATAGTCCAGCTATGAGTAACCCACTTCTAGCCAAAATAGCCTTGAATTTGGTTACATGTCGTTTTTGCCAAAATAACTTGTGAGATTCCAACATGTAAGCAAAATCAACAGTGATTACAAGGTGTTTGATTTCATTTCTTTGACATGTTATCTAATTGATGACTAGTCTATTCTTAGGCTATGATTAGACGTCTATACAATTTTCACTGACAGCCCAAATTTAGCCTGGACGTCAGGGCTGTGTTTGGACAGTCTTTTAAATGCAAAAATGCTTGCTGGGTCTTCCTATTCTCTGTTTTTCTTTTTTTTTTTTAAAAGCTACCTTCATTAAAACAATACAGGATATTTAATTCCTAGCAGCGAATTAGTTGTGACCTTATAAAGGCCTGATCTGGAGGTGAGACATGATTAGAGTTATAGTGGAGGACAGATACATCATTATCTCATTGAGTCTTCTACACTGCCTGCTTGCAGAAGCGTGCTCCAACTCCGGCTGGCTGTTCAGCACTTACTCTCCTCTTAGGACCCAGGACAGACTTAATCATCAGTATTCCACAAGCGGGAACTGCCCTCCAGTTCTCTTCCCGTCTATTAGAGATCCGGCTTCTGCCCCATGGTAATGTACCAGTCCTCACTAGACTCCTACTGTAAATGAACTGCCCTAATGTGGAGGAGGACTCACTAACTCCATGTAGAAAATTGAATAAATTAGGCTAGGTGAGGACAAGACACAACTTGTATTTATAGAATACTTTATGATTTCCAATTTGGTCTGACAGTTTGTTCTATGCGCCTTTTCATTGCCATTCGGGGTTTATTAGTAGACAGTGTGTCCGTGCGCTCTACATAGTCAGGCAAAGACAAGCTGAGAGTTATGGGTATGGTAGAGCACTAATGGGAATCTATTCAGTCGAACTAGCCACGTTCTTTATGAATGATGTATGTCACACTGAAAATATTTCAAGTGTTACCTTTGTTAGCGAGGACAGTGCTTCACCCAGCTTCACAATGCATAAAAATGTTTTCTGTCCAGTAATTTTAGATAGAAAAAAAAAAAAATACTTTTTGTCCCACATATTCCAGGAATGTCAGCTCAGAGGAATGAATAATAGATTATGTCCTGTCCTGAGCTCTTATCAATTTGCTCTAAATCTTTGCGACCATCTTGGCCTCCAGATTTTGTCCCGTTTCCTGTGACACAAAGCCTTTTTGACCAGAATCAATTATCTGTGGCTTGCTGGGGTGCTGTCTCATTAAAGGCAGGTTGGGTTACCCCTAAGCTCTGCTGGTCATCCAGTGGCGCCACACGCACATGGCTAATGACTGGAGATCGATTGGCCTGTAACCTGAATGCTGTTTGTTTTGGTATAACATTTGCCATGCTCACAATGGCTCATGCATCGCAGCAGACAAACGCATGGCTCACAGGGGAGGGCAAGTCAGAGTGCATCATACTGTATGCCAATGGTTTTTCGAATTGACACACAATTCCTTTCTTTCCCATTTCAATGTACTATATTTGAGAATAACAAATATTACACTCTGATCATGTTATAATAAAGCAACGAATCTTAAACTGAAATGGGTAAAAACCCAGTCTAAACCATTAATTTATTATTCAGACTGAATCTGTCCACTTTTTGAACTAAGAAACATCTCTTTTTTTGTACTGTATGTGCTGATATAAGCAATTGGAGTGTACCAAGTTTTTTAATAGCAATGTTAGAAATCAAACATACTGGAAATGTTTACGACTCTATGATTTTTGCGCAGAATCATGGCTGCAACTAAATAAATTGGGAAACAATTCAGTTATTATTATCAAAAAAAGAAATAATTAACAGCAATGCACAGATGTATTCTCATGTACAGATACATAGCAGCATACATTCCACCAACAGTTTAAATGCCTTTGGGACAGAAAGTAGGTTAGCACACGGAATGTAAACCTGCTTTTATTAATCACAGTTGTTTTATTTACACAAATGTAGACTTGTTAAAGTTGCTTCAAGTTTTGCGGCAAATTTAGGGCTTTCCATGTTTTCCCTATTATATGGTAGGGGGCGCTATTAGGCATCTTCTGAAAGAGGACTGAATCTCCAGATCAAAACACAAGTGATGAAGAAGCAGAAACAAGCTAAATCATATGTAAGCATATGCATATGTAAAATAACGTGATCATCAAAAATAAACAGCAAATAAATCAAAACTGCCACAAATCAAAATGTAACTTAATAAAATGTCGACCCAGGACGATTTTTGGGGGTGTTTTGATCATTGTTCTGAATCCAGTTCAGATGTAGCCTTTGACAAAACATGATTTTGTCACTATAGTCAAGTCACCTCTTGACTATTTATAGAATACTTCATGATTTCCAATTTTGTCTGACAGTTTGTTCTATGCACCTTCTCATTGCCATTCGAGGTTTATTAGTAGACAGTGTCTCCGTGCACTCTACATAGTCAGGCAAAGACAAGCTGAGAGTTATGGGTATGGTAAAGCACTAATAGGAATCTATTCAGAATCTATTCAGTCTGAACTAGCCAAGTTTCTTTATGAAGCATATTTTCTCAGATTTTTGCTTAAAATGTTGCTATTTTATATGAAACTTGCCCATTTTCAAGTGTTGATAAAAAAGGAATGCATGAAGCTAAAATAAAATGGGTTTTGCATGTTCAGATATTCATACAATAAAATATTCTGGGGACCGTGAAAATTTTGTGAAAAATATCAAAAATGGCTGGCAACAGTTCTCGGTTGTACAGAAGCAGTCTGAGGCGATTAAACACATCCTGCCGCGGCGGTCAGCTGCTGCCTCCACCCAACCACCCGCGGCATATCAGTCTACTCGTCGCCGAGGTCGTCCTCCTGCGTCTGCCCTCGCTCCCACACCGCAGCAGCCTCCACCTAAATGGCGCCGAGGAGCCAGTTGCAGGCAGGCCACCCAGCCCGTCCGGCCCCCGGCAAGGGGGCGGCAAAGCCAAAGGTAAGAAGCCCTTGAACTCTGAGATGGATGGGACTGCTCTTCAGGAGATGGTGACTGCGCTGCCGTGCAAAGGCAAAAGACCGTAACTTTGTTTTTGGTCGAAAATTTGTTATTTATATTTTTGGCACATTCAAGACCTCCTTTATCATGTGGATAAGTATCTTGAATCAATTCCGTAGTTTTTTCGAGAAAATAAATAGTTGTCTTAACAGTAACTTCCAAAAGTCCATGAGAAACCAAGGCAGAACACCGTAACACCAGTTACCGCTCTTTGGCTTTGCTTTGGAACGCTCAAATTGAGTTACGGTGCTCTGCCTTTGTTTAGCCGCTCGTCAATATGAAGTTACTGTGCCGGTGTTCTATCAAATAATCAGATTGTACGGTTATCTGCCTTTGTTATTAAAATTGAAATCACAGTGTAGCCTGTGTACTTTGTACAGCTGCCATCGTAGGCTACCTGTAACTTCTGATGTCCTCAGAGCTTTGTCCTGCACAAACGCGGTCAGAACATTTAATATGGTCTGAAACCGCTCCATCGACAAACGTGCAATATCGATCGCGAAGGATTATGCAGAGTGGACAGAAAAATGTTACACATGCCGTAGCAGATGAACACAACAAAGAACTAAAGCCCCGCCTCACCCAGTTCGGGTACCGGACCTGGTTGAAACACCCATGCATCTAGCTGGCAGAGAGCCAAAACTTCGCCGGCGCCTTCAGCACCGCCCTAAACACCGTCGAGCCAACGCTGGACTAATATATTTTTGGAGGTATTTTGTCATGTCAAATGTATTAATAATGCCATCAGAATGCAACCAAAGCACAGGATAGCAATAAGTAGATGGCTATTAATAATTGTAAATCATACAAAATAAATGCCATGATCACTAGATTTTATACAGGTGTTACTATAATGATTTTGTTAATGGTGATCAGCAACCAAATATTGATAATGTGGAAGTTACTGCCTTTTGCCTTGGTATGACTTTCACTTTTTGCTGACATACAAAGGCAGAATACAGTAACTTTAAAATAGTGGTCAAAAGTCAAGTTTGAGGTCAAGATTTTTTATGTAGACAATTTTCATTACTAAAACATCTATTTGCCAGATTTACAGTGTCCTACCTAATTAATTTGGCGGGACAACTAAAAATCTTTAAAGTCATTTTTCTCAGTTCCACACTCTAGAGAGTTAAGGTCAGTGCCCTTTGTAGGGCAGTGCACCTCTCCCTCCCCCAGAAGAGGGCCGGGTGGAAAATCTTGTGTTTCCTTTTGTTTGTGTTCCACCGCTGGCATCAGCGGTACCCAAATATTCAATAAAAGTGCAGTTTCTTCCATCTCTGGGTCCGAAGAGGGCCCCGAGAGCGGTGGGAGGAGAGAATCCTCTCCACTCTCATCCGCCACTTCTATCGCCAACGGGTAATTACTTCACGACCGCTAAAAAAGTATGTTCTATATAGTATGAGTGTGTGTAGTATGAATGTAATCCGGACGTACTCGCCATGCTGCCATTATCAAGTGACCTACGTCACTTCACTGCCATTCACAAATCCTCTCCCGTGGCCTCATGGGATTGGTAAAGTGTCCATTGTGTGCACACTTCAGAATCTCGCCGGAAGTAGTTGGTCATCAAGGTACTTTTTGCCTCTTTTATGAGTACTGTGAATTTGGACATACTTCTTTTGCCAAATACTGTTTTTTCGCCAACAATGTAGTATAGGGAAGTATGCGATGTCGGATGCAGCCTATGATTACTGGTAAGAGAACACTGGCTTGACTCACGCTGCACGTTCATTTAGACAGTATGCAAGATGCTACTGTAAGTTGCTGTTTGAACGGAACATTTTTCGAGTAAATGCAGTTGTCAATCCAAAAAACTGACAGTGTGAACGTAACTTGTGTGTTCCAAAAACACGAATCACGAAAAAATCACCATACTACATGCATCAAAATGATACTGTACTGTCAGTTTATATACTATAATAGCCATTGCAAATCTGGCCTATTTAGGACACCAGCTACAATTGGTTAGTTTTGTTTGGTTAGTTTTGCGGTGAAACCTCTTTATTCCTCTAGTGGAATATACTGTTTTCTTTTTTCTTTTTTGTCTTTTAGAGAAGCAAGGAGGCTGTCGATCTGCACCAGTGATAAAAACCTGTAAACTTGTGGTTGTGAAATAAGTCCTACACTTTCCTGGCATAAATTTGGTGAGTGCTATAAAGAAATGTTGGGCTGATCCAATATTTTCGAGTCCAAACTTTACACTTGTTTGGATTTTATGAACTCCACAAAGTAGAAATAAGTGCACAATGTTTGCTGTGGGAGGAAATGAAAATGCAATAACAGTAAGTATCTGAAATCTAAAACCATTTTCTTCCTGGACAGTGTATATGAATTGCCCATAATGTTTCATTCAGCGTTCCTATGCCTTGAGAGTGTCCTGGGTGCCCTTTCCACTGTCCTTTTATTTCACAGTAAAAAAAAGACATTACAGCTTTAATTGTACATTATAATTTGGAGATTCATGTGGAATCCACCATTGACAGTAATGTTCATTAACTGCCCTTTTAACCTGAAGGCCCGTTCACGCCAATAACTAAAAAAGATAACATTCTGTTTTATTATAAACCTGCTGCAATTTTGTCATCTCCCGCTTTAAATGCTCAAGCTCTTTAAAGCAGGATGGTTTCTAATTGGCTGTCAATGTTTTTGAAAAAGTCGTTGTGAAAGTAACTTCAATGATATAATTTCTCTATTATTGCAGTCATCATTATAGTTGTAGTCTGGACTCTGCTAGTCCTTTACATTTAGAATGATTTAAAACTATATCTTTATCATTATCATAATAGTAATCATTCTTGGTGTAAAATGGCCTTAACAGTTGTAAACAGTAATCAAAGGAAAGTAAAGACAGGGAGACTCCAAAGGGTGTCTTGCCCCTTGAAGCGTGCTTCCCCTAATTTTGTCTGATATCCCTTAATTAACAGGGAAAGTCTGCAGATACTCCACTGGTTTTAATCAGCTCAATACCAGATCTCATCCCCCTAGACATCCAACATAGATCTAAAAAGTGATAGTAAGCCACGTTTTTTTTCCCTGCTTTCCTTCATTTCTTTCAGAGTAGCATCAGTTTTCCAATGCACAAGGAATTCAAGTGTTTTCCTCATTACTAACAGGCTTCCACTGGTTTGTATTTGAGTGTATCCTGGGCTCTAACCATAACAGGATGATTCCCCAGTGGGCTGTCCGTCTGAGAATGCATATTCAGGGTCATGAAGAGCTGAAAAATTGACCAAAAATGTGACTGGAGTTAGTTTTTTAGTTCCTATGATTATTAACATCTATTCATAAAGAACTGAAACTGTGGATGTCTGTAATGTTTATAGAATATAGCAATGCTAATTTATATGAAATACAAGCATATTTCTGGGATAGGCAATATAATTATTAGTGAGCCTGTATTGCTCTGAATTTAGAAGGTTTGTTTACTTTTGGAATTTATTTGTCCTTGATCGCTCTCTTTTTTTGATCAACTCTTTTTTCTTTTTTTTCCACTGTCCTTTCGGTGCAATTTCCTCCATTCATTCAATTACAAAATTTATGTTTTTTTGTTGTTTTTTTAACAGTTTTTTTTCTAACGTAGAATTTTTTTAACTTAATTAACGTAAATATTTTATAAATGTTTAAATGAATTATGTTATCTTTAGTACAGTGACAATATTATTCAGTGCCATTCTGGAAACAACTTTTTGTCTTTGTAATTTAACACTTAATAATTGATATTAATTTTATATATATTTAATTGACTGTAATACACTTGGATCATACTTTTAATACATTTCTAGAAGGTAAAAATACGGTAATCTACTGTCATGGGAATGTGTACACCCGTGGAAAACATAGCTAATGATTCTGATGGGATTAAAGTAATGGAGAAGCTGTTTTATTTATTATTGTTCCAGGATGTTGTACTTGGTGAAGCTGTGGTGACCAGAAGCATACACGTATTTATTTGAATTGCTGCTCTGACTGTTTTTGAAACATGGATATTACTTATTCATTCAAATGGAACAGTACTGTCTGTAACCTTCCTGCTGCAAAGTGAATGTCGTGAACTTTCTCTCTCTCTCTCTCTCTGTCTCTCTCTCTCTCTCTCTCACAGACATACCTGCTATGTCATAGCCAATGAAGCTGCTCTTCTTGGCTAGTGATGGAAAGTGACACAAACAACACAACCGTCAACCGCTGAGGTTTCAGACCAGCAGCCCACAGTGGAACCGAGTCCCATAAAACTCACTTTGGAAATCCAGAATTATTAGTACCTGGCCACAACATATCGTTGTGGTGGAGAGAGGGGGCAGTACCTTGCTATTACTCATCGGCATCTCGGATATCGTTTGGACAATGCAAAGTAGAGAGCCTGCAGATCAATGCAGCCCTCTGCAAACACCATTAGTACACAACAGCATATGATCAGTTTACTGAACAAAAAAACATTGTGCGGCATCCCTGCACTCAGCATCCCTTTACTGGAAACAATTGATGCCTTGTTGCAGTGAAATTAATCCTCCGAATTCATTAGCTGAATCAGATATTCAATCGACGCGACCCAAAATAATTATGTGGCGGAAAACGAATGACAAACGACTCCTCTGCCTAAGCTTTCCATCCTAGACAAGACTGCCTTATTTCAAACGTGGAAAATATGATACTGGCCAACCTCATCATAATAACAAAACACCAGCCACATCTGAATCTAATTTATCTCTCATTTTAGATTTGTCAGTGTCTTCTTTTCTTTCCAAGGCTCCAGAGAGAGGAAATGAGACGTGAAAGGTGCCAGCGTGATCGGCTGTTTGGGTATCTGTCTGTGCTATTGCCATCCACAGAGCAGTTATTAATCCCTCAACAATATTATTGTATGTTATGCTTACTAATTGGGAGGTGAGAGAGACCGAACGAGTGAAATTTCGAACTGCACCCTGTGGATGTTCACTTTCTGCACAAATATATCGAGTTGCTTTCTCTCCAAACATGATCGACATGTTGGGACTCCAGTCCGTTGTGAAGAAATGCTCTCCACACATGATCGCACAGTGAAACTCAAGTCTCTCTCGTCGAAAATATGATCCAGAGGGTAAATTGCCAACAATTAAACAACGGGCCTCTATGGAGAGTGTGAGAAGCGAGCACGCAGCTCCTTCACGCTGTCTGAATAAAGTGTGGCCCAAATGCATCTAATTAATGGGCTTCTTATGAACCATGTCCAAAAACACCTCTTTAAAATGTGCATTATTTTAGGCAACATAAATTGGCTAGAAGTTAGTCCGGTGCATCGCCAGAATGAGCACTACACAGTCAATTAGTTTAAAATCCCCTGTACTCCAGAATAGGTTTGCGTGAACTTTCGAGGAATCGGAGCCGCAGAAAATAAATGACACTGCAGTTATTCCAGACAGCCAACCCGAAACACAGGGAGATGTACAGCAAATCCTCTTTGGGGATGAAGGTGATGCAATGACTGATGAAATCGCAAATATTTCCAAGCCATATTCACATGACGATTAATGCCATTTTAAACCATACTCACTTTCCATTCAAATCAGTGACATGCTATAAATTCTTAGAATCAACAGAAAGTTTTTGGCATTATGCATTCTGATGAAAGAGAGGCATGTCTAGTCTGTATGCGTCATATTGGATGGGAGATTGTAAATGAACCCAGCTGACATGTGGTGTTATGAAATGAGGTTATTTATCGCACATCCTTTATCGTGTGCCAGACGCATCCCACACTAAGCCACGGCACAGCTGTTCTTCACCATTTCACGCCTTTTTGCTAATTGCACAAGCACACTAATGATGACCTATTTCCATGGGTAATTTTAATCCCACAGAAACAATGTGTGGCTTCATAATATTATCAGGAAATGAGAGGGTATTCAGAGGATGGGGTTCCATTGAAAACCCCCTTAATATTATCTTTTCATATTTCAAATATGTTTTAGCCTGCACAATTCTTCATGTTTAGTGGGTTCAGGTAAATTTTAAATGTAATTTTTTTTGAAATGTATACGCTAGCTCTCTTAGTTCCAAATGCTCTGACTGTGACCCGACCTATGAGAGGAAATGAGATTGTTCCCCTCTTGTTTCTGTAGATCAAAGTGTGTTGAGAAAGATCAATGGTCATCAGCCTTCCATAATGAGGTAGATGGTGTGACACAGATGGTGGTCAATTTCTATTTACTGATGATTTTGGACCCCCTACTCCCCCTTTTCTCTCTATCACAATTGTCAATCGAGAATGGTATAGATAACACCTCTTAATACCATGCACACAGAGCATAAAAATACTGCCATTTCACGTACCAACTCCAAAGTGGGTGGACATTCCATAGGCGTAATGGTTTTTATACGGAGCTAATGGCATTTTCTTGCCCCTACACCTAAACTTACCCATCACAGAAAACGTTTTGTATTTGTACATAAAAAAAATTAAAAAAATAAAAATTCAGTATATTTATTTTGTGTTTTGAATTTTGAGGACATGTCCTCATAATGTAGGGGGCATGGCCTGAAACCTGAATACACATTACCCAGTCTAATGCAAACATATGGAATGTATATTAAATGTATCACATTGTTGTTAAATGTATCACATTGTTGTTGTTTAAATAATATATCACACTGTTGTCTTTATATACTGCTGCTTTGTAAATGTGAAAAGTGGGGGCGCTAACAATGCCATCTTGTTGGCGCCAATAGCCCCATGAGCAGCGCTCCAACATATAGCGCACTTGTGCTTCGGACGTCCCGAGTTTGAGTCCCGGCTTGTGGACCTTTCCCGATCCCATCCCCCTCTCTCTCTTCCTGTCAACTAACTGTCCTATCATAATAAAAGGCAAAAACACCAAAAATAAATCTTTAAAAAAACAACGCCACTTGCAAAACCTAAGCCAGAAACCCTCACTAACTGTTTATTATTTCACCAAAGCTTATTTGTGGAATAAAAATGACCACGTTTCCACCCAAATTTCCCACATCACATGACATTATGTCCAGCGTGAGGTCAGGGGCCATAAATATTTCAGGGACGTTGTTTGGGCCTGGTGACAGAGCCAGCAGCCCACAGCTCGCCTCACCGCCTGAATTAAAGATGTGTTCTGTTCAAACACTGTGACTGCCTCAGATTAGCCCCAAACAGTAATCTGTCACTTAGCTGCAGCCTGGCTGGCCGTTTGAACTGATGTAAACTGGCCCTGTCTTGATGCTCCACCGGCCAGTGTAATGGGGATTCATTGATCCACTGGTCTCTCGCTGATTGAGTTAGATAATTAAAAAGCCTTGTATCTGTTCCATTAAGGATTGTTTGTGTAGCTCCTTTATGTGCCTTGTACTTATTCCTCTGTTGGAAAGCAAAAGCTTTGAGGATCCCGTCAGCTTTCATCCTTTTAGTGCCTTTTCTCTCTTTTTTAAGCATTTAATACAATTGTTTTGCTGTTAAAAGACAATGATTTGTTGATTTAAAAACAGCTTTAAATGTTAACTTTAAATATACTATTATAAATATTTGAGAGAATGAAAAACAGAAACATCTCGTATTCGTTTTATCTTGAATAAGTTGATAAAACAATATAATATCCAGTGATCACAGAAGTACAAGTAGAAAAAGATGCATTCAAAGGCCTTCAAAGATCAGATGAATTCTGGGCATCACTCTGAAGAGACTTCTTGAGTGTGTGAACATGAGCGTGTGGGCTAAGATGTGGCACTTGTTTGTCTTCTGTCTTCTTTTATAATAATTAGACAAAGAAATGACAAAAAAATTGTCCAATTTGCCCTGTGTATGGGATAAGCTGTGCCATATCATTTGTTTTTTATGTAAAAATGCTTCATTAAATAATCTAACTTATCTAATGTGCATAAATTATCACATGATAAATATTTTTATTTTATTTTCCAGATCAAAAAAAAAAAAAAAAAAAAAAAAATTTAAATGGTAAGATATTGTACGTAAGCCCTCTCCTAAATATAAAAATTGTATGCAGGATCCTAGATTAACCATTGTGTTTCAATTAAAAAAAGTAACTCTGAGGTCCATAGAGGACAAAAAATTATAAATAAATAAATAAATAATAAAAATTTGAAACTTGTGAGCACAATTTAAAGCTTGGGTCTCATTTTATTTCTGAACATTATTTTACATCAAATATATATTTTATGAAACATGTTGAACTCTAAAACTGCTATAAATCTAAATTAGTTGTGTTCCAAATTTGAGGTTGATATCTCCAAAAATGAGCTTTCAGGAAGATTTTGTTTGGGCGCAGTACCAAATTTTTCCTATTAGATATCAGCTCCACTGGTACACAAAGTGGTTGGATTTGTGATTTGCTGTACAGTACAGTTTTTCTCTCTCAAATATTACACGTACATACACACACACTATACAAAATTACGTTTTATTATGTATTATATATTATATTATATATCTCATAACTGCATTAATAACTGCATTAGTCTGCTATCATTGGCTCAAGTCTCCATTACTAGCTCTAAAATTACATTTGCAACGGAGGCTTGGGATTAGATGCGTAAGAAATTAGTCCCAAACACAAGAAAGTTTTAAGGACAAAAACCTGACAAACATCTTGAAATACATCATCTGAACAATGTTTTGAGGTGTGGTAACTGTAGTATAAACAGAATAATTGACTCCGGGCCATTGAATTATTAGAAAAATAATACTCTGCTTCGCTTCGTGGCCGCATTACAACCTCGGGTGTGCATTATTTTTCTAATAATTCAACGGCCCGGAGTCAATTATTCCTTACATAATTTATCTAATTGGCTGTAAAATATGCAGAAGCAGAAAACAGGAAAAAAGCAAGTATTTGCTTTATAGGCCAAACCTGAGAAAATGGCACCATCTGGTAAACATCTTTTCATTTTGAAGCCTTGCCAACATATTGAAAGCATATTAACAAAGACTGCATCATTTTATAGTTAAATGGCCCTGGGATTAAAACTTGCAGTTTCAATGGGGACATTTTTTGTAATATGTACCAAGTGTAAAATAGATTTATTAAAGGAAATGAGGGTGAAATAGTAAAATTCCAATAATAATACACACTTGTGCCAAAATGTATGCAGTTGGCATTATCACAGGGAAAATTATATATATATAAAAAAAAAAAAACTGAATAAGACAAAAATGTCCAATAGGACACACAAGGGTTAAGACAAATCTTACCCCACTCTGCCCTGTGTGAGAGACTAGTGTTGTGGAGGTGCGGATCAAACCCGATGACGAAGTGGGTCAACGAAGCATTTATGCTTAGATGGTGCATTTCTCAGCACCGTCGGTCCTCTTGTCCTCTGCTGTCACCGTTAGCCGTGTGGGCCCTTCCTCCTCCTCCTCCTCTTCGACAGCGGTGATGGCGTCTCTGTCTGCGGCGGGGCTGAAAATAGCAGAGCGGCTCTCATTAACAGATTAGGTGTTGCAAGGAATCCGTGCGGTCAGAGCTCCAAGGCCTGATATTGTTCCTCCAGGATAGCAATTATGGCTGATTGACATGTTGGCACGCGGGGGAGAGGCCTGAAGACAGTTCTGTGATGAAGGACAAAATGCTCTTCCTCATGGGCTCAGACCAGTGCAGTTGTGGCATCTTGGCCTACCATGCCTCGCCAATCCAATCAGAGCAATTTGTATCAAACAGTGCAGATGTACAGGAAGTGTGAGGAGGTAGTTTATTTGTCCCTAGAACACATTCGCGCACATATATTCCGCAACACAAACACACTCGCACAGTTCCTGCAATTTGTTGAGCATGAGGTTCTGCATTAATAATAGATGAACTTTGTGTCATTGTCAGTGGTAGTGGAATGATGAACATGATAGCCTGATGTCAGCTCCTGACTGTATTACTCACTCAGGGTTTGCTGTTTGCAGTTCCAGGAAGCCACAAATTAAACTCTGTCCAGACACTGATAACCTATGTGCCTCTCCACGTCCCTCACCTCTCTGTCAGGGCAGGATAATGATGCCTTTTACAGTCTCACCTGCATGAGGCAGGATTTTACTTATCAGTGGAAGACTGGAAGAGTCATCATTGTAACAGCTCAGGTCACACTCTAAAACTTAGAAATAACAACTCGAAAATGTTCACGTCTGTGACTCTGAGAGCGGGAAAGTCTAAGGCCTGAGACATGCTCTGCGCAAGTGTACGTGAATGCAGAGCATGCATTAGCATTTTCTTGAAACATAATTATTACATTAGCATAGCTTTCTGCTTCTACGCTAAGCTTTCTCTTTAGGGTTAGCTGCAGTCATGCGGAGAGCTGAACAAATATGTTTCTTAACTATGGGCACTTTTAGAAAATAAAATCTCTTAACTCTTCACACTAATTTATTGAATTTGTCCTTTAACATCCTTCAACAGTGTATACATGAATATGTGTATAATTTAATTTAATTTAGCTAAATGATGACACTATATTGTCTCCTGTAAAGCTATAATTCTAACCAAATTATTGAAGAATATTACAATTTTGACGCTGTTTCCCCCATTTATTACTGTAAAGCTGCTTTAAAAAATCTGCATTGTTTGAAGCGCTAAATAAATAAACGTGACAACCTGATATACAGGTTTGTATATACAATAAAAAAAAAATCTGAGTAATGATAATTCCCTCTAGACTAGAGTGTCATTTCTATATCGAATTATGTATTCTGTGTTGTGGTGGACATGAACTTCTTTGGAATAAAATGGTCGGCGTTTTGTCTTGCTATTTCACAATTACAATTATGCATCAAATATTTTTTTAAACTTCAGCATATTAAACATTCAACAATAATAAAATGCAACAATATACGATGCAACAATAATAATATTCTAAACAAATAGGCCTACACTAATAATAATAATAAAAAATAATAAAAAAATACTTTATTAGAAAAAAAAGTTTGATCTGGTGGAAATGACACCACAACTGTACGTGGGAAAGTCCTACATTTTGAAAATAAAATTACACATAAAATGCAGAAATATATATATGTTTTTTTGTTAAAATTATCATTGTTTGAAACATCTTTATAATATTTTTGTATTTTCATAGCTTAAGGTGGGATAATGTCTAAATATACATTGAAAAATAATAATTGCAAATTATGTTTCATCTTTCCAAGTAAGTATATATTTACACATTTTTTTCTAAGTCAATCTTGAAGAAACTCAAACATGTCTATAACAACATCCAGTTCAACCTCCAAAAATGATTGCCTCCTTGAGCAATCAGGTTTGCCATTGTAATGCAAGAGTGTGCATTAAGTATGTACAGCGAGACCCTTGCGTTGTCAAGCATTCGCGTTTACATGTGTGTCTCGCATAGTGTAGACTTCCTGACTCCATATATGTTTTCACATGCGATCCGTATCAAACGTGAATCCCTTACGGCAGGGAATTACGAATCTCCTTGCAGTGTTGGAGTGGCAGTTCTCATTTGGTCATGTGCTTAATTAGTGCCTCAGTCTCTCCCTCCTGTTGTTGCCAGGGTGGCACCTGAGAAAAGAGAAGAGAGACCTTCGTGTCGTAATTATTGCCCTAGCCCTCCCCTTTTGATCAGGACTGGCTCGCTCTCTCCAGGGCTTCACTCCATGGCTGCTAATCAAATAAATGTGCCCTTTAAATTAATGTTGTGTGTGATTCCTCCCCTTGCCCTTCCCTAGCTGTTTAAAAGAGAAACATTGTGAGGTCCCTGTAGTTGCCCTGACTCCATGTCTTTTAAAGCTTGATGTTTGATGTTCATTAAGATTTTTTTTTTTCACTCCCTGGTCTTTTTTCGTGGTTTTCAAAGGAAAAAGATACCTCTGAATTTCGAAACATCAAAAAATCCATCAACAGAATCAAGTGAATTTTTGATTATTTAACTCCAAAGACTTCAAGTCTTCACTTGCATATGAAGAACATTTTCACTAAGTTTCCCCTAATCAGGAGAGGCACAGAGGGGGGTAAACCCCACCAAAAACTTTGGTATGTTTTCTCAGTATTCTGTATTAATGGCATATATTTCATCATGCTACAAGCCAGCATTCCAAATCACCTCAGCCATGTTCAGTGGAAGACTTCAAGACAGTGTTAAACTTAATGAAGAGTTTCTCACAAAAGACTTCTGCAGGTGCTTTTGGGAAATATAATGTGAATCAGTGAAAATGAGGTCATTCTAAAGGGCCCCTTTAATGCTCATTTACAAGTTAATAATTTAGTTTTGGGCTCCCAAGTCCAGTGGTTGATGGCGAGAGTCCCCCCGAGATGGCGGCCTCTGCTTCAGTTCCCCAGGGCTCCTCCAGTCATAGCCAAGATACCATCTCTGAACTTCTTTCTGCCCTGTCACAGCAAGAAAGCATCTCTGAGCACTCTGTGCCCCCTGTCACAGCCAAGGAGGCCGTCCCTGAACTCTCTGTGTTCTCTGTAGCCCCGTTCGGCTCTGTTGCCATCACAGAGGACATCTGTGAACTCTCTGTGCTCCCTGTCTCTGTTCCACCAGACCCACCATGGTCTCCAGCTCTGTTGACCCCACCATGGTCTGGTGGTCTCCACCACGTGGTGGTTTCTCTTTTTGCTGGCTCCACTCTGGGCCTTTACAATGACTGCACCACTGTGGTGATGTTCAACTTCACTCTGGTGGTCTTCTGTTCCATCTGCTCCACCATAGTGGTTCCCAGCTCCATCTGCTCTGCCGTGTTGGTTTCCCGCTTTATCAAAGCCTGTTCCGCCCTGGACCTCTGGCTCTGCTGTGGCCTTCCAATTCTCTGGCTCCATTATGCTCCGCAGTGGATCTCCATACCTCGGACTCCGCCATGATTTCTCCCCTGGCTCCTCCATGGTCTTCTCATCCGCTGGCTCTGCCATGGTGGTGGTTCCCTAAGAGACAGAATATTTCGTGTTCTGTGGCTTAGGCCTTAGTCGCCTAGTGGAGGATGTGGATGTTACAATTTCTCCTGTGTTTTGTGTTTAAGGACTTTTATTTTGAAGTGCATTTTCTGTACCCATTGTTTCTAGTGTTTCCTTTCTGTGTTTATTTCCTGTTTTCTGTTGTTTCCAAAGTTGCCCTTGTTTGTTACCATAATGATTGATTACCCTCACCTGTGCCTTGTTAGCCCCTTGTTATCATGTGTATATATACCCCCGTGTTTCAGTTGTCTTTTATTGGTCATTGTCTTTGTGTTAAATTACAAACTGTTGCGTTTGTGTTTCTCTGTTGGATTATTATGCTCCTTCGTCATGTGGATTATCTCCTTTGGTAATTTATTAAGTGTAATGCTTGCAAATAGATCCTTGCCTTACCTCTCCTCTTCCCTGGACTGATCCGTGACAGTCAGCTGGCCAAGTCTGTTGGATTGGTCAGCTGCTTAGAGAACACCACTACCTCACTGTGTTTGTGCTTCTGACGTTTCCTGAGCAGCTGTGAACTGTATTATACTGTATATGTATTGTAACTATACCATATATATTAGAAAGTCCATACAATGTTTTTTTTTGTTTTTTTTTTGCCTTGGCATTGAAAAAACAGTATCTCATTGACTGTGAATTCACATACCCAACAGTTTTTTTTGATGACAAGTCAAAGGAGCCAGTAGGCAGACATCATGCAAATGTGTAAAATGGTGACATAGGTTAATCACAAGGCTACAAACGAGGTATTTAAGGAAAACTTTGGTGTGGACTTTGTGCTTTGTAAATCTGCAGATTGTTATATTACACGCTAAAGAGAATGTAAAATAAAAAAAACATAATAGGAGACTTTAAAGGTGCATGAGCAAGAAAGGTTGACATCGACCATGCTAAATCTCAAACCTCTGGGGAATCACCTATAAAAATAAAAATAAAAAAGCCAAAGAGAGGAGCTTGCAAAAAGAGAATACGACAGAGCTCGTAATAAAACGAGAATCAAGATTGACTTGACTTTTCGGAGATGGCGAGAACTGAGGGATTTGAAATGTTGAAAAAGGCTGCGTTTACACTTGGCATTAACATGTATCCAGATGTTGTCCACATATACATTGAAAAGAGAAGTGTAAACACGCTTCTGATCAGAATGTTATGGATCTCAGTGTAATGTAAACGCAATCCAGCCATTGTGTCTGCATTCACAGGTGGACGACAAACAAAACCCCGCCCACTGTCATTATGCCCCCTCCTCTCTCCAGGACTTGCTGCACATAGCTGTGTGGTCTTGCGATACAGTCGAGTGTGAAGTACATCGCAAATATACTGAAATATTTGCCTTCGCACCCAAAAGTTGCAGAACCATTTGTTTTCTGTAAAGAACGTCTTTTTTCCCACCACAACTGGCAACGTTCTCTGACCTTTTGTTTTACTTATTTGGAAATGACACATTTGTACCAGTCGCACTGAGCATTTCAAATGGTACCAAACATGTATAATATCTATAATTATTCACATCAAACCATATGTATTTTTGGGTAATTTTCATGTGGTCTCAGCATGAGAGAGAAGGAGTGGGGAAGAGGGGGAGAGATGTATTTTGAGGTGAGACTTTGCGTCTCAAATGGTGAGTTCAAATGGTAATTTCCAGCAAGATCCTGTCTTCTCAGGGTCTGGTCGCTCCTCAACCAGACTTTCCGGCATTTTCTAATTTCTCAATTCTTACAGACCCATACGTTTTTCTGTACCGTTTCCATTACGGCATCTATCAACTGTATTGGTACTTGCAGCGTCTTCATCCTCCTAATTTTGCGAGATTTGTAAAATGTCCCCTGACTGAAAACTGTTTTTAAAAGAAAACCCATCACTTCAGGTCGACTTTGCACTGGAGCCATCCTTTTTTTTTTTTTAGATCCGATCTGTTATCCAGATACAGAAGCCACTTGATGTGGACAGGTAAACACACCGGCGGGAATGCGAGATCCGATCTGTTATCCAGATACAGAAGCCACTTGATGTGGACAGGTGTAAATGCACTGTGTCCTGATTGGCTTATGACCCAATCTGCTTAATCGGATCACGGTGATCGCATGTTAATGCCAAGTGTAAACGCAGCCAAAGTGATGCAAAGATGGTGTTTTTATTACTCAACAGGTGAGTAAGGTATTTTATTGAACTGATAAGTTGCCATATGTTGCTCTCTAACAGAGTTTATTTTGAAATATTGTCTATTATGAAGGGTCATTTAATTATGAAATTTATTTTCAAGGAAGTACTGTGTCTATTAATGGTACAGTAACGTTTTCAGCTAGTCAGCTTAAGAGCCGTTCTATCTAAACTGGCTACATCTCTTAAGCCTAGTAGTGAATGTTTATTGAGCAGTATATAATCATATTCATCCACACAGTCATGCAGAGCCCAACAAGCAGAACCAAACAAAGTTCTTCCACAAAATACATGCAGATTTGTTTTTTAACTGCTAGAGGGCCAAAAGTTGCATAAGTACCTTTAAAGTTGTCATAAAATGAAAATGATGTACATTATAGATCTCATTGTGAACAATTTATCTGTTTAAAAAAAGGCTTTGACCTCGGAGTTTTAATCAAAATGTCATAACTGGACTTCAGTCATGACAACTCCTGGAGTGAATTGTTTCAGCATTAATCGACATGGGGCATAGAATATACATAGGCTTGATTTTGGTGGACGAGATCTACTACGCTGTTGCTGCTGAGCAAATACAATAATTTGTCCAGCTTAGTCAAAAAAACAACAAAAAAACACAGAAATGGTAGAACCCCCATAGCAGATCTCTACAGATGGCGCTGGGGAGGAGGAGGGATAAAAGAAGCTTTCATAATCAGAACCAATCAGCATTCGGTTAGAGTTTCATGTCTGAACTATGTATTTTTTTAATTACAGACTTCTCTTTGGTGACTTATGCAGGACTTCTCAAAACCATTTAGTCCACTTAAACCCCACCCTCAGCAATCTCACGTTCGTCTGCCTCCGCCAAAGACCCCATCGCAGACATCCCAAGTCTCCCGGAAGTTCCGGGAGTCTCCCGCATATTGATAGCGGCTCCCTGATGCCCGCAAATCAGTTAAAATCTCCCGGAAGCAAGAGCGCGCAAGTGTAGCTCGCGCATGGCAGAGAGAGGGAGCGAGAGACCTTGCGTGTGTTTCAATAATCCGTTACACCTGGTTGTACATCAAAGTATGGAAGAAATGATCAGTTTCATCCTGACTTTAAAGCAGCTCATCTTACGGTATAGTCTGCTATACTCGGAGGACAAAAGGTGGACTTTGAAAGTGATAGCTTTTAAAGAGTTGAGCACTGCAATACAATTTTGCCAGTGTTTTAGCAGATATATACCCACTGTGGTTGGGAGGGTTAGGCAGCAAGATACCACCTCACTTTACGGAAATCAACCAGATGCATAGTTTCAGCTCTCATGCTGTTTTTGAGTGAAGTATTTCCAGTAGCTGTTAGCACAACTTCTTTAGATGAGCTGTGATTTGTAAAGTGGGCAGCATGTGTTGCAATTCAATGTGTGATACTCTCAAATACCTCCAAAAGGTGAATAAATTGTGCCCACCCCTAGTAGTTTGTTCAGTTTCATGCATATTGCATAAAATGTGCTAAGACATTTCCAAAATCTCCAAAATAACAAGCTCTGTTATGCTAGCTTCTACACTATTTCAGGGAGAGAGAAATAAAGTTGTGCTGACAAGGTGCCAAGCTGCTTGGTGAGTTCTTCCTGAGTCTGGATTTGTGAGGTTCGTGGCATTGAATCTTTGAAAGACTATTTGAAGACTTATGTTGAAAGAAAGAAAAGATATACAGTACAGTGCAAAAGTAAATCCAGAAGAACTGCAGGAACGTCTCCAAGATGCTTGAAGAAACCTTCCTGCAAAGCTACAGTACTGTGAAAAGAATTGGCACTTGTGTTAAAATGCTGTAAAGTGAGAATGCTTTCAAAAATAAAATCACAAATTGAATTTATTTATGATTTAACTTCTATTAACTAATTCAAATCAATATATGGTGTAACGACCCTTTCCGTTTAAAACGGCTTTTGTCCAGGTACACTTGTGCATAGTTTTTCAGGTAGCTTTGCAGTAAGGTTTCTTCAAGCATCTTGGAGATGTTCCCGCAGTTCTTCTGGATTTAGTTTGTCTCAGTTTTTTTCTGTTTCTTCATGTAATCACAGACAGACTCAATGATGGTGAGATCACATCATATCTGATCATGATTTTATATTGCACAGATATAAGCTATACCTGAAAAAAATAAATAAAAATTCCTGCAGTACAGACAATTAATTGATTACAGCCCTTTTGTGAGACACGTTTAAATTAATTTAGATATTTTTTTTTATTAAAAAATAAATACAAATTCTGGGTGATGTAATTATACAGTAATTGAAGTAAATGAAAACTTTTTTCTATTTTCTACTTATTTCATCATCTTGAACACCCTTGTTTGCTATTGATCTATTTATAAGTATATAGCCTAGTGCTGGAAATAAATTCTGACCATAAGTACATTCATTTTTCACTAATTTATTTAATGTTTCTGTATACATTTTCACATAATCATGCCATAATGTGAAATGTTGTGCACTAGTGTATTATTTTAATATTATCAGACTTCCCTTCCCTTAAATGTGAATGTTTATTATGTATATTTGCCATATTACCATGCTCTAATCAAGGGAGAGTGTGGAGACTATAGAATGCATGAAGATGTCAGAGATCATTAACAATCAGTAGAGTGAGTCAATGAGTTAATTTACCAGCAGGTGGTGCTTGCTGCTACTGCTATTCGCTGAAATGTCAGTATTCTCATCTTTTGATCATCTTGATCTTCTTTTGAACTTTTCATTCAAATAATATTATCTTCTCTCTATGTCCAATGCCAACTTCTTTCTTTTCTTTAGCAGCGCTTTCCTATACATTGTAATTTTAATGGTCACACTTTAATATAATGTGTTCTTTTTACAGTGTAATTACACCAATACGTACTGAGTAATATTGATTAACAACATGTTATTATATAGTTAATGTTAGAGTTTGTTGCTTGTAATTATGCATCATTTACTGTCATTAATATTGTACATAACACATGCAATATGTGTAACAAGGGCACATTAAAATAAAGTGAGGAAAGAGAGGTCAAACTTTCATAGTGCACTTCATGTTGTAAAGACAGTGTTTTTATCTTTTATTGACATGTTTCATGTTGTACCAAAAGCACAAGGAACACATTATGGAGCTGTGAAAATAAAATATCAGAATTATATACAAAATCTTGTTCTGCAGGCTGGATATAATTGTTATAAAAAAATATATAAAAAAATCACAGAACACTAGGGGTGTTTGCTCTTGGCATTGGCTTGATTATTTACTCTAAATAAATGAATGAGATTTGCACTGTGGATACATTAGTAGCACAGTTTGAAGAAATTCCCCCTTTGGAAGAATAATAAAAAAAATACTTATAATTATATGAATATAATTAAATCATATGATAAAAAACATAATGAATAATGTATCCGAACAAAACTTTAGTTGTGTTTTCCTCTATAAAATGGAAAGTCCCAGGTTACGACTGTAACCCTAGTCCCCTGAGAAGGGAACGAGACGCTGCGTCTATGACGCTTTGGGAACGCCCCTGCGTGATTGCGTCTGAAGCACGTATGTCAACTTGTCCAATGGCAAGAGTGAACGTCATGGGCGTATGACGTCACGACCAGGAAAGGATAAAAGCACTTCCGCTCTGACTGGCGTTAGCTTCAATATAGCTGAAGCAAGTCGATCACAGGAATGCAGGAAGTATGGCAGGGCGACGCAGCTTCTCGTTCCCTTCTCAGGGAACCAGGGTTACAGTCGTAACCTAATGAAGCGCGTGGCTCGGTTTCTAGATCTTACAATTTCAGACTATGGACCAGACTCGATAGGCTCTCTTTAGGGACGAAATAGCCAGAAGAAAAATGGTCTTAAAAGTCAGAAACTTTTCTGAAACTGATTCCAGGGGCTCGAAGGGAGCCACAGATAGTCCTTCTAGGACTATAGCAAGGTCCCAAGCCGGAACCCGGGTACAAGTTGCAGGCCTCAGCCTCAAAGTACCATGGAGGAAACAAATAATCAGAGGGTCCCTCCCAAGAGAAGCATTACCCACAGGGACGTGGTAAGCCGCAATGGCTGGGTGGGAGGAAATAACCCTGCTGAAAAGCGATCTTGCAAGAACTCAAGCACTGTACCAATAGGGCAGTTAACTGGATCCCACCAGAACCAGAA
The DNA here is from genome assembly GCA_900092035.1 of Leuciscus waleckii. Lineage (NCBI taxonomy): Eukaryota > Metazoa > Chordata > Actinopteri > Cypriniformes > Leuciscidae > Leuciscus > Leuciscus waleckii. Next base: position 625,512 of record FLSR01000898.1, on the reverse strand, counting down.
TCGTCTCGGCAGGTATTTCGTCCCTAAAGAGAGTCGGAGACCTTCAGGCCCTTTCAGTTTCTCCCACCTGCCTTGAATTCGCACCTGGTCACCTGATGGAGTTTTAGGACACCATTAGGTCACTTGATGGAGTTTTTCGGTTCCTTGCCACTGTTGCCTTTGGCTTGCTCAGTTGGGGATATTTTGGGGATATTTAATTTAATTTTATCAATCAATAAATTCCACTGGAAACAAACCTTGTTGTATTATTTTAATTTAATACTGTGAAGCTGCTTTGATACAATTGTATTGTGAAAAGCGCTATACAAATATACTTGACTGACTTGACCTGGGATGGTCAAGGCATTTCTTTACCCTAAGCTGGGCTATGTCCCTAAAGTGCCGACCAATTTACCAAGGCCTATCGTGTTGCAAGCTTTCTGTCCACCTCCTTTTTCTACTCAGGACCAGGAAAATCTGAATATTCTATGTCCAGTGCGAGCACTTGTCCACAGAGCTGCCCTGTGGAGAAAATCAGATCAGCTGTTTGTCTGCTTTGGGTCACATAAGAAAGGTAGTACACGGACCTCTGTAAAAAGGGACTGTGTGATACCATTTAGACACACCACTTTTGGACAAAAAGTATTGTCAATAATAGGCGGTAAACTCTGGAATAGCTTGCCCCTCCCGATAAGTGAGTGTCCTACATTCAATACCTTCAAAACTCACTTAAAACAGTGGCTCCTAGAAAACCAGAGATGTACTCACTTTTAACTGTCACATATTTAGTACCCGTACACTTTCACTGTTAAATTAAATGCAGTATAGAGGTGGATGAACAATGTCTTTGTTATCATGTATTTTTATTTTGTTTGTTTGTTTTGTCAATGTATATTGTTTTGTTATAGTGAATGGATGCTGTATGATTGTTGACTGTCTTTATGTTAGTTTTATGTTACTGGCCTTGGGACTGCAGATGAAAAGTGGTTATTTTTACTAATTCTGGCATATTTACATGGTGTATTTTTATACAACAATGTTCATGAATATGCATGGTCCAGGCAGTTGATGTGCCAAGAGAGATGATAACTGCTCCACAGACCTTGAGCTGAGCGGCCTTCCATTACCACTCTCAAGCCACTGAGGGAAGCATCTGTCGAGAGCGCAACTCGATGGCAAAGAGCTCCCAAAACTGGACCCTGGGATAGGAACCAAGATCTCCTCCATATAATCAAGGCGCGAAGACACCGCCGCGTGATCTTGATCATATGAAGTGGGTTTCCCCTCGGGGAGAACCCTTTGGTCCTGAGCCACCGCTGTAAAGGTTCATTTACATGTCCCGCTACAGCAGGCCAAAGGGTACACATTGGACGCCGCTGCCATGAGGCCTAACAGTTTCTCGAACTGTTTCACAGTGCGTGACTGGCCTAGATTTAACTCTTTCTGTATAGGACGCAACCCCCCATCCTTTTTTGGAACAATGAAGTCTCGGCTGTAAAAACCCGATTCTCTGTTGGGTGAGTACACCTGCTCTAGAGCTTCCTTCGCTAACAGAGCTTTCACCTCTTGCTCCATTTCCAGAGCTTGCTCTGGATGCACTAACGTGAGCAACACCCCGTTGTAGCGTGGCGGATGAGAAACAAACTGGATTCTGTAGCCTTTCTCTACGATCTGAAGGACCCACTGAGATATATCCTGTAGATTCTTCCACTCTGTCAGATAATCTATTAAGGGTACCAGTCTCTCAAGACTGACCTCTGGTGTAACTGGAACAGCCACTTCATTGACCTGCAGACTGTTTATTCTGAATCCCCCCCCCGAGAGTTTATTCCTCTCTATGTAAAGCACTTTGAATTGCCATAGTGTATGAAATGTGCTATATATATAATACAAAATAAACTTACCTTGCCTTGCCTTGGCTTAGCTTGAAGAACGGTCCTCAGATCTGGCTTCTGCTTCGAAGGCTTCGGCTGAGAGTGTTGGCCCTGCCCCCAAGATTTTTGCCCGAGCAGCCCAGTAGCCCCAGGGGGTTGGGATCGGCGAGGAAGTTATTTTTTCAACGCCTCTGCTTGTCTTTGGCCTCCTGGAACCTCTTGACGACTGTATTTACGGAGTCGCCGAAGAGACCAGGATCCTTCAGCAGGTCAGCCTGATATGCTTGCAGGACTGCCATGGTGTGTAAGCACGCTCCTGCCTGACCTGCTGCCGTAAATGCTTTCCCCACTATACTAAGCTAGATGTTGTTTTTAGTGGCTTAATGGGTAGTACTGGGGCCTTCAGGGGCCTTCAATGTTGAACCAGAGGCCAGATAGCTGGCTAATGTCTGTTCAGCACTGGGCATCGTCCCTAGCTGTATTCTTTCAACCCCCGGAATAAATATGTACTGGGGGCTGAAAAGTTGGGATGAATATGGCTTATTCCATGATCTGGACAGCTCACTGTGCAGATCAGGAAAAAATGGAAGGCCCCGTGATGGAGGTGACACATTAGTTTGTGACAAAAAGCGCTCTTCTAATTTGCTTTTGGGACAAGCACCTTGTTTCTCGGTTGGCCAGTCAATATTAATTTTAGCCACGGCACGAGTCATCACCCACATCAGCTCCTCATACGGAAGTGGTGGTGAATCCTCTTGCCCCTTATTTTCACTTTCAATGCTCAGCACATCTAATTCCTCGGAACTAGAGCACTAAAGCATTGGGCTCTCACCCTAGGCGGAAGAAGCTGCTGGGCGGGCTTCCGACACCGGTGAGAGAGCGCTGGATCCCTCGGGTAAAGGAAAAGAAAGGGCGGAGCCCGTCTCTAACCCCGCCGAGAGATCCATTTGCGATCCCCAAGAATGCCTTCTCCGTGCTGCCTCAGCAGCAGCGAGTACGGATCCCTGAGGATATCAAGCCTGGCCACTTTCCTTGAAAAAGTGACAGGCGAGAGCGGAGTGTGCGAAGCGAAAGCCTCTCACAATGCTGACAGTCAGCCGCCTCGAAGGCTGAATTAGCATGCTCTGCTCCCAAACACATAACACACAAATCATGTGTATCCCCACCCGTTAAATAACGCGGGCAGGGAGAAGCACACAATTTAAATGATTGCATTTGTTTCGCCATGAAATACTGAGTGAAAAGACAATACAACAATATAACAAACAGTTTCAACATAGAGTGCTTGCTGAGGCACAGAAGCTAATGCTGGTCAGACCGGATGTGCTTTTATCCTTTCCTGGTCGTGACGTCATCCGCCAATGATGTTCACTCTCGCCATTGGACTAGTTGACATACGCAATCACGCAGGGGCGTTCCCAAAGTGTCGTCGACGCAGCGCTAGTTCCCTCAAAAGGGAACTTAAGTTTATGCGTGCAGTGACCTATGAATGAATCACTGTTGATTTAAGCTGTCAATGTGGCATGAGTTGTATACACACAGTTATCAACCTCTGATGGGAAGTGGATCTTAGTGAAAGAGATACTTCCCCTGATCGCTGCTTCAGTTTTCTCTCATTTGCTTTCTCTTTATCTTCCTCTCTTTCTGTGGCTGAAAACACTGGCTTTTTGAGAATGTTTTTTTTTCTCTTTAGGTGTGAGAGATTTATTTCAACAGGGTGGGTAAAATAATCACATGACTGAATGAGGCGTACTGGTGTGTCTTGGACACATAGTCACCTTTTTGGATCCGCAGTGGATTGTATCAGATGTGTTGAAAGTATTGGATGAGTTCTGGGAGAAACTTTAGAAAGTTTTTATTTTTTATTGGTCAAATTAAACAGTGCCTCAGTGTTGATGGTGCAAGGACTTAAAATTACCCTCTTTCAGATCCATCTTAAGCAATCTCTTTAGAAACCACCCTTAGTGAATGGTAGAGATGTACAGCTTAAATGTCATAATGAAATACTGTATGTATAAAAACAATTTGATGTCCTTGACATCCTTGATTTCTGAAGGATCGTGTGATACTGAAGACTGGAGTAACGACTGCTGAAAATTCAGATTTGCCATCACAGGAACAGATTACACGTGTTCACGGTCAAATCTTGTCCTTCCCAGTCTGTTACTTTTGTGTGATCAGTTCCGTTTAGTTTATCTGTTCTTGGAGTTCCCTAGTGTCTGTTACTTTGTTATTTTGTTTTTTTTTATATCATTAATAAACCTTAATTGCAATTGGATCCAACCCTCCCTGGTCTCTGAGTTCACCCACTTTACATCAACATTTTAAAGTCTACATAGGACATATGATCATATACTGTAAACAAACTACAAATTTGTGTTAATGGTTTTGATAGTCTCTTATGGTCACCAAGGTTGTAAAAAAACTTTTTGTCAGAGATTACTACTATTTAAAATAAGTGATTTCTATGTTATATATATTTTAAAGGAAACACTGGATACACGGGGTAACAAGTGACAACTTGGGAACAATCAAACACTAATTAACAGTGAAAAAAAAAAAAATCTAACAGGACTACAACAATGAAACACAGGACAGGAGACAGCTTTAATGTGGAGCTTCAGTTGGGTGTTGTGCACTCATTGCTAGCAAAACAGATAAGGCATTGAAATATATAGTGATATACAGTATATAGTGATACTATCAAAGAAGAAATTGACAGAAAAGCAGTGGCTGAAATTGTTCATGACATATGGCACTAACCCAGGGTTTCTTATTTGAAGAAGACAAAAGTGCAGTTTTCACTTTACAGCGTTTACCTTGAGTTTGGCCTTTGGTCCTCTGTCTGGCTCCTTTCTGAGTAGGTTCTGTGTATTCTTCTTCACCCATCAAGTCTCGACTGCCCTGCTGTTTTAAGTGGAAGCGCTGTCATATTTCTTCAGGGACATGATAATCACTGATATTACTAGTGCACTACATGGCTGTAAAGGACAGACTTGCTTCTTTATAAGGATTTCTCTGCAAACCTTTTTATCTGTCTCAACGGGAGGTCAAAGAATGGCCTTTGAAACAAAAATGCGTTGTGGCATTGTCTCCTTTAATCTTTTGGCTCCATTTTGATATACAATGCAAATTCTGCTTTTGCTGGGCTGGTAGGTGATGATAGATGGGAACATTGTGTTTAGATGTTTACAGATGACGTGACCAGACGTGAACTGTAAGAGGGCATAGTAATGGACAAACTCCATGACAAACTGTTCATAAAGCCCGATGCTTCCTTGTATTGATCATCATTCTTTTATTTTGTTTTATTTTATTTTTAATTCAAGCTTTGAGATATATCATCCATGTCAGCCATGATTGTCTATTTTAACCTATTAGCTGTGTTTCCACTGTCAGGCCAAAAGTGAGTGTGCTAGTGTGTGCCAGGGCCAGTCACATTTCCACTGTCACTTCCGGAGCTTGATTGGACCTCATCGGGGCTTCTTCTGAGCCAATGGCGAGTGGTTTTTGGCCCAGCGAATACCTTGGTCCAAGCGAGCTCGAGAAGTGGTCATAAACAAAGATGGAGTTTACTGAGTCAGGACACGGTCAACACTGCTACTCATTTCCCATGTTTTATATCAGGCGGCCAGCTAGCTTCAACATTTAATAGATTTAAAAAAAAATGTCAGATCAAAACTCACTTTCAGACAATTGAGAGTGTTTGAAATATCTTCCTTGCGATCCGATGGGGATTCTGATCACCGTTTGAGGCAGAAATATATTTATATGTGATGCTAAAGGCTACTTATGCTAACCATTGCTATAAAAAATACACATACTGTATTTTTTTGGAAATACCAGAGTTTGCTTGAAGAATGTATCAAATCATATTATAATCGTGCATTGATTTGATTTTATGTTTTATCCGTCTCCCTGTGCCTTTGTTGATACTGGAATAAAGCATCCGCATGTCATAAAAACCATGCACTCCGGTTAACCGTATAACTCCTGTTTTCTGCTCATGAGCTCCCTCTGTTGCTCTGGCTGAAAGAATAACAGTATTGTGAGGTGGGAGGGATCGCTAAACCTCTAAATTGCATAATTTCATGAAAAATGTGTAGAAATGCTCACTCTTTCTAAAGAAATGTGACGTAAACATGACATTTTACAACTATTTTTCAAAATGTGTAAGCCTTTGAACTAAAAGCCTTAATTGAGTTATTTTGTGCATTCCTGTTATTGCAAATATATGGAAGCAGGTTCAACCGAATAGGTAAGTGTTCTCTTTTTATGTGAAATGATAAATACCAGTTTGGTTTAGCATGATTGATGTGCACTCCTGACACAAATGAATAAATTACTGTCACTTTAACATTTTTTGTAAAACATTGGGCAAATATCGCTGGAATCACAGGTCTTTAAAGGGAGATGGATGCCGGCGTATGACGTAGGACGTACGCTACGTACGACGGTTCCTACGCTACGTCCTACGTCATACGCCGGCATCCATCTCCCGTGAACGCGTGTCGACCGTTGCCGGAAGCCAGTTATTTTCATTTATAAAGTTTTAAAATGTATATTTTTACGACAAAACCGCACGGATTACCCTCAGAGGCCTTCGTTTATCCCCCTGGAGCTGGATGGATTACTTTTGTGAAGGATGCATGCATGCACATTCTTGGGACTTGAAGGAGGTGGACCCCATAACTTGACATTATAACCACTGAAAGATCTAAGACATTTTCTAAAATAACTGAAAATGTGTTCGTCTGAAAAATTATTGACATATGATAGACAAGCGTCAAGCGGTGTCTTAAAGGGTTAGTTCACCCAAAAATGAAAATTATGTCATTAATGACTCACCCTCATGTCGTTCCAAGCCCGTAAGACCTCCGTTCATCTTCGGAACACAGTTTAAGATATTTTAGATTTAGTCCGAGAGCTTTCTGTCCCTCCATTGAAAATGTATGTACGTTATTCTGTCCTTGTTCAGAAAGGTAATAAAGACATCATCAAAGTAGTCCATGGGACTACAGTGGCTCAATCTTAAGTTTATCAAGCGACGAGAATACTTTTTGTGCGCAAAAAGTAAACAAAAATAACGACTTTATTCCACTATTCATTTCCTTCTCTCTGGGCCTCGAGTGAGTTCACGTAGTGTAATAGCGTAGCGCTTCTGTGTTGTGCGTCACACGCATCACACACATGACCAGCGTCGGCCAATAGTGGGCCTACGTGTGACGTACAACACAGACGCGCTACGCTATTACACTACGTGAACTCACTGTGTTCCGAAGATGAACGGAGGTCTTACGGGCTTGGAACGACATGAGGGTGAGTCATTAATGACATAATTTTCATTTTTGGGTGAACTAACCCTTTAATGGTAAGTTGCTAACTAGATACCAGTGCGGTGGTGGCTTGAGTCTGTTGAATGGTGATTTAATGCTACGTTGTCACATGGTGAGACGCAATGCTATAAAGTAAATAAACAATGTCCCTGTCGTTACTCTCACAACGAGCTTATCATACTCGTTTGTTACATTAGTTAGCCATGTTTCATACCTTGTCAGTGGAGTGGAAGCTAATGTGTCGCATCTTACACCGTGTCTGAAGAGACCTTTTACTGAAGTGAAGGGTTGGCTGGTGTCACTACAGTGACACGGGTCGCCAGTAGCGAACAATGGAGCGCGCTCTGCTGGACAAACTATGTAATTACACAATTTACCAGCATTTTATCCACGTTATATGTTTTGTAAAAAAATATCATATCAGCGGCATATCTGCGTCATATACACCGATACCGATATATATCTGCGACAGGCTCATATCGGACAATAAAATCGGCAGACCGATAAATCGGTCGGGCTCTAGTCTTTAAGTAAAGACCAAAAGTTCTGTTCTGTCATGCTCATTTTGTGATCTAGATATTTTTCAGTCAGCTGGTGAAATGATGGGGTTGCGTGACGTTGTTCTATGGAGGCGGGATATTAGCCCGACAGTCGAAGCTCAACCTGATTTTGGCCTCGGTGCTTGAGGTCCGAGGCTATTGTCCCCACCAGGTACACTGCTGGCCCTGGCTCGCACTGGCCCAACAGTGGAAATGCAGTTATTGTTTCCTCGTTTCCAAGAAATATGTTTTCTATGGCAACATACAAGTTGATGCAATTTTTATAGTGCACACTCAATGACAATATTTTCCTGTTTAGACCAAAAGACAGGAGTTCTCATTGCCTTGTTCCATCAGTTTCAGGTAGAATTTTTTTTTAAATTGTGTTAGTGCGATAACACAGCGAATATGAACTACTTTGTCACCATGTCAGAACCCATAGAGCTAAACCAGCGCTGAAAAGAAGCTGTTTCACAGGCATCTACCTCAAGAGTGTCTTTACAGCTCTAAAAGGTATGATTGCACATGACGTTCACTTCTTACATGCGTAACACCGTCTGGTTTCATCTCGGCCTTGATCGTCAAATAACCGCCGCTCCTCAGAGTGTATGAATTCAATTTATCCTGACAGTGATTCTGTGGCTGTTACCAAAAAGCGCTGGCCTGGGATATAATTTGATAATAAATAGACCAACAGTTTCCGCAGTATACATTTTGTTCACCTATGGAGGCACAAGAGTGGCAGGCACTCAGATCTGCCCTGATGGACGATAACACGGAAAACACTTCCATTCATTTAATCACAGACCTTTCTGTTCTCAAAGACAGAAAGGGTTGAGACTAATGACTCATGAGCAATAAGCAAGTGTTTAAGTAAATGTACTTGCAGGGGAAAAAGCTTTTTCCAAGTGGCATATCAATATTTTAAATAGAGTTTCTATCGCTGTCTCTACCTAACTTGATTAGTTGTGTGATGTGTTCTGACAGGCTTGTTGTTCGAAATACCCCATTAACTGTGTCTGTCAGCTTATTTTCCCCTGGTAGGCAGCATAACACCCATATATTTCATAATTTGTTTTGCTATCAGGGCTGATTTGTAAATGCGCAAATTCTAATTAGTAGCAGCCACTGTTTCTAATTTATTAAATATTAAATGAATCCTGCGGTGGATGCTTTTCTCTTCCCAAGATGGAAGTTATGCTATGCAAATTATTGAGCCTTTTAGGTTGTCAGCACTTTTTAAATGCACCAAAAATGCTTTATTCCTGGTTTGTTTGTTTTCCCTCTCCAGTCGTCTTCGAGTTAATATTTATTTATCTTAGATCTCCGGCTTTCTTTTTCATCCAATAAAGGCGTCACAGTCTGTTGGGCTTCAATCCTGCCGCTTTGTTTAACTTCATTACAGCTGTCTTAATCTAAGGCCTAGTCGCTTGTTTCAGAGGCTGCATAATACATCTTCTGAAGTCACTTTGTCACTTACACATTAACAATTGTTTTGTCCATTTTTCCCCCTCCATGGACGTCTAACCCTTGGAGATGGAGGTGAAATTACATGCTCACAGTCTGCTACAGAAAAAAACACAAGAACAACCCTGTTTATTTTTAAACGGCATGTATAATGTCTGCTATAGCGCAAAACCCTAGTCTCTTGTACAGCATGAAATATTAATTCTATTGTTTAGTTAAGATTTTGCTCTGACCATAGACACTGATCGCTTTGTTTTCTCAGTGTGACAGCTGCCTGCAACTGGAAGCGATTTGAAATATGTCATTTGTATTGAATTACCAGCATTTATCGAACACCCACTTATCCCAAGTGAACTTCAGTCTAATTAAGTTTCAAGAAACACATCCATCAAGCTATTGAGGCAGTTAATTTGCCATTGCCTCCTGGATCTGTATTCCCTTCCCGAATCACTGGAATTCACATGAGCATCGTTTCAGCGATGTCATTCGCTTTTCCTTCCTACTGGGCTGCAGCTGGCACAGCCACACTTGAAGCTTGCTTGCACCACATGCTATTAAAACATGCTTCCAGAAAAATCCCCCCATTGTGGACAATTGTGAAAGAAGTCCCCCAGCTCTTCCCTTTGTGTGACTGTTTCTGCTGGGGTAATTTCATTAGAGTGTTGGTGTTTGATACTATATAATGAAGTGAGACTGAAGAGGGAGTGAGGGTATCATGGTTTACTTTCCAAGGTCATTTCAGCCAACAGGACAAACCCAAAGGAACGACACCAGTAATGCAAGGAACCTGAATGTACAATACAGCTTCGTACCTCAATGTAAAATGCATATAGTTTTATTTTAGTTTTACTTTCTTTGTCAGTTATGCAATCCAGGCTGCTTGGAAAAATGTGCCTGTGGCGACATATCTGCACAATGATATTATGTTGCTTCTTGCATGTTACACGGCACATACAAAGTGAAATGTCCAATATCCTGGCTCTAAAAAAAAAAAATTCAATTTTCTTCAAAAAAGATGAACGTAAATGTGGCAACATGTTATGACATTGGTTGCTGTATGTATCGGTGGCAGTTCAGAAATTAAATGTGCTAAAACGTTAATGCTCTATCGTGTTTGAAATGAACTAGCACCTAAAGTAAACCCTAACCTAAACCTAACCGATAGTTTTAACAAAAGCAAACGTTAGATAAAAACAACCATGCCATTTTAGCTTGCTTTTACAAGTGTTTGAGCTCTTTGAACTCAAGTTTCATTACTCGTGATTTACAGGACCCGTGCTGTACCAGGTGAGCTGCCGACAAGTTTAAAATGTCAGAAAAACCATACATATGGAGCTGGTAATGGATGCAAACATGAAATGTATTAGTTTACAAATCATGCACTATGGTAAAAGTATTTTGAGGTCATAACATAGTATATTGTGCAAACAATAGTCTTATAAAATACTAATATGCACCTCTATGTATTATTTGTGTAAAAAAGGAATAAAAATTGTTGATGTTTTACTGCCACTTGTGTTAATTTAGGTAGAGGCATGTTTTTCCTAGTTGCATTTATTAGGCAGCAGTATAATTGTTATACCTTATAGTTTAAAAATGCAGTTTTGAATATCTGAATGGGACAGTTAAATGGGAACATAATTACTGTGTGCCAAATCCGTGTGGCGACTGAGAAAACACTTATATTAATTATAGAAGAATGAGAAATTATGTGCCATCTAGTTGGTAATCAGTTTGTTTTGTACTTCAGGCTACTTGCATATGAAAATGAATGGTGGGCTATTTAATTAATTTATTCCAGTTTTTACACATCTATAGTAATCAGTAAAAGTACAGATCACAACCACAAATATTAAAGAGAAGTAATAAATTGAGTCAACTTTTTTTTCTTCTCATACTGCTCATAAATTAAAGATGGACAACACATTGCTCTTGTTATACTTTATTTGAGACAATTATGTTTTCACACTGAAAGAAGAGAGCCCTCACCTTGTTTTTGGTCCCATATACATTAGCTATGCAAACTATTTATTATGGTATGGTATGCTAGTCATTTAGGCTTGCTAACTGGAGCTATAGCGTCTTCTCTCATTAGTGCAATTATCCGTGTGAAGAAAACCTGTTTCCGCTTGCTTCTTTTACATTCTGTCCTTTCTTTTGGCCCCTACATGATTCTCTCTTTTCTGCATAGAGACAATAGCCCCCACACTATTTGTCATAAAATCCCTCATTTGCTGGATCCTGAGGAAAGCAGATTATGCTTATTTTTCATTTGGACAGAGGGAGATGGAGCCAGGTGTTTGGCAGCAGTGGAGTGTTCGGTGTAACCGGGCCGGCGATGGGACATGATGAGTTGGGGCTGATGAGGATGAGGCGTAGAAGATTTCAGGGAGTGCGGCACCCTGCTGGCCGCTCCCTCAAGAGCACCCCCACTGATCAGGAAGAGGGGAAACTTTCCTTTTTAATCTGCTTGTGCCGTGATCACTTTCTGCTGCCTTAATTAGCTCGTTACGGCCTTGATGAAAATGCAAGGTTTGCAAGCGCAAGGCATGCTATTCTGCTAAACTCATCAAGATCACTTGTCTTGAGTCTCAAGGTGATCTTTTATCTCACTTCTACAGGTGGTACTTCTTAACTCTTAAAGTTCCATTCTCAGCACTTTGAGAATATTAAAGTTAAGGCATTTTATTTGTGGTATAATAAAGGGGGCTTCAAAATCTGACTCCAAATATGAGTACCCTGAAGGACCATTAGTAAGGTAGCACTTTAATTTGAGGCTACCCTGAAGGACCATTAGTAACAACACACTTTAATTTGATGGTCCCTTTTGAACATTCTGTTGACTATTATTAACTTTGCAACAACATGTCAACCAATTAACTCTCACTAGTGTATAAGGAGACTAGTGTCTGCTTAATATCTTTTAACTTCTAATATCCCTCATCCAGAATGCAGAATCCCTGACAACATTCAAAAAACAGCTAAAAACCCATCTCTTCCGTGAGCACTTAACCTCATAAAAAATAAAATAAAAAAAAACCCAGATGTTTTTTCCTTTGAAACATCACTTATCAGGCTTATACTACTCTGAATAATACCTGAACTTCGTATTTTGAGCACTTCTTGTGTTGTTGTTGTTTTTTGCCTCTTTATGATGACTCGCTTATATTAGTCCTAATTTGTAAGTCGCTTTGGATAAAGGCGTCTGCTAAATGACTAAATGTAAATGTAAATGTAACTCTTTATTGTGATGGTTCCCCAGCAGATATTCTACGGACATTCTACTTTATCAAAATAAAGTGAAACCGTAAGATAAAAATAGCAGGTATATATTTTCATCCGTATTTAAAGAACCATTTAAGCAATGGGAGAAAAATAAAAGTATGGTTTATAAAGCAAAAAACATTTACATAAATTTACGTTTTTATGTTCTCATTATACTAAATCAAATTATTTCAATATTACACTTGATCTAGTATCTAATAATTTACCAATATTTACTTTGTATAAAGTTGGCAGTGTGTCCAGCCTTTTCTCAAACAAATTTAGATTAGTATAAGCTTATAAAGAAACATTTTCACTTCAGTTGCCAATTGTATATTTCAGTATGCATGTTTGTATATTATGCAGATTTCTTTCTTTCTGTTAAAATCTGTCAATAGAATAAATTAACTGCTGTTAATCTCATGTTTTTTTTCTTTATTTTATTTTATTAACCCAAACGCATACCTCAGGTCTTTAGTGACCCAGCACATCATTCACTACCTCATTCATTTTTTAAAGTTAGACATCAACCTTCTTAGTAGTCCTCAATCAATTAATTATAAACAATATAACAAGAAAAAATAAAATAAAATTATAAAACAATATTTGTTTTCCCATTAATTTTTTGTAAAAAATTGTATAGGGTCGCTAACGACCCGAGGTGTGTAACAGTGTAAGTATATTTTTTTCTGCACAACAATAATTGACTGACTGAATAAGTGCAATTCACCTTTATTCCACAAGATGACAATGTCTGATAGACAATTATGAAGTGATGTTTCACTCATAGTTACTGCAGGCAGAAAACAAAAGTATAGGAAGTATCGTCAGCAAAACTTACTGCAGAGCAAGAACTGAACTCAATCAAATATTAGTGTCCCTTTCACTGGAAATGAGCTCTGATGAGGACAGTGATGATGGTATAAAACATTTGCTCAACCCCAACCCTTCCAAGCTCCAAAAGGTAACAAAATATGCTTTATTTTATTCTTCTGTAATTGTTACTCTAATATCAGGAGAATTTTATATTATCGCAACATCTAGAGATCCATCCGTGTTAGATATCGATCCGGGTCGCTATTCGAGACCTGAATAATGGCAAAACATTCATGCATTTAAGGGTTAAGAAAAGCATTCTTTAGGAACACAATTAAACTTGTACAAATTATTGTTTTAAACATATTAATATCTTAAGTTACTTTCTTGTTTATGATAATATTTTGCAGACCCCTTAGCATCCCCTTTTTTAACTTCTGATGTCTAATGTCACAAAGTCCCAGTTTGCTTTAATCTGCCAAATATATATATATATATATATAATCTGCCTTCCATATTTCATCCTTATAAACTATTAATACTACTTTAGAGTCTTTATGAAGATTACAGCCAAGATATGGATAACACATGCAAACAAGACCAACAAACATGCTAAATTGTTCTTTTTGAAGATGCTCATTGTCCAGCTCCAGGCTCACTCATTATACCACAGCTTGATGCTGAGTCATGCATGTCTAATGGAGCAGGCAGACTGCAGAGTGTCTCTGTCTTCAGCCGGTCCCTCAGACACACACCACGGCAGGCTTTCCCTGGGGAGAATCGCACAGAGGCTGCTAAAACATGCCTAAGCACTGTCTCTCTGTATCAGAAGGAGCGGCACGCATGACGACGCTCAGCGGAACCTTGCAAGGACCATTATTACCAGCCTCAGAGATCCACCTGTACCCAGTCTTCAGGGAGAATCACCCTTCTCAAAGTCTTCAGTTTACACTGGATTGAGGACAGACTGGATATCAAGGTATAAACTGCTCTTGTTTATAAAGGCGGTGAAAGGGGCTCGATACAAACACCCATAAAGCTTTAGATAACGTTTAACACCACATAAAACCAACACAGTACGTGAGTTTTCTCTCTCTCTTTGATGCCTCGAAAATGTCCTACAGTGAAATAAAATACTAGGCCTTGATCAAACCACTGGGACTTGTCAGTAGTCTTCTCCCATGTCCTAATTACTGTCAGCAGGCTTGATGGACAGTCAAACCATCTGAAATCAAGCCTCAAGAGGACACTGCTCAGTTAACTAATAAAGGCCTAGCGGTTAATACTCTCCTGAGAGGCCTGCAAACCTGTAAATCAGTCTTCGACAGCCTTTTATCTTTGTAGTCCACAGCCTTATTTTTACCTTGAAAATGTTGTGCTGCATTTTGTGCTGCGAGACCTTTAAGAGTTTCCCTGATCCAATAACTGCCATTTTGTCAAATGGAAACCTTATGGTTTGATTGCCCCCCCCCACCCCACCCCTCCCCACC
>FLSR01000898.1:579533-610734 GCA_900092035.1 Leuciscus waleckii | reverse complement strand
ACCCCACCCCACCCCACCCCTATTTTCCCTCCACTGAATTCATTATAATTTCCTAGGCTCAACTAATGTGGCTTTGTCTGCACGTTCTCAGTGCAAATGCTCCTTGCATTATTGTGTAAGCATCTCGAATTGAAACATCCGCCTTGTGAAATATTGACTTTAATATCTCATTTGAAAAATTCATGAAACCTTTGATGTTAAATCCATACTCAATTTAGCAAAATGCCACTAAAATATGCAGAGGGGGGCAGAAAACATTATTGTCTGTGCTTCTGTGGAGAAATTACATTTTATGGCTGTTACACCAATCTTTCCCATGTTTTCTTTTACTTTTTTTCCCGTCGTCTGGGGGAAAAAGTGGAGGCGACCCATTAGAGGCAAAATGAAAAGCGCTATTGATTGGTCTCTTATTCCTCCACTCTTTGCCTCATTTCCTAAATGCACAGTAATAAGGGCTTAGCCATGGTGACACACAATAAGCTTTAATGAATGAAACTTTAAAGAATTAGCAAGTGTGTATGCGTGTGTGTGATGCTATAATTGGTGGATCCCTTGCGTTTGGCTTTGTTTTGTTTTTGAGATACCTTTTCCATTTAATAAAGCATACACATGCCAATGTTGCAATACAGTAAAGACAATGGATGATATATATATATATATATAGCCTATATATAAAAGAGGAGCTGTGCTTTTCTGCATGGTTGGCTGAAAGTGCCGTAAGGAGGGGGAGATTTTTAAAAGGCATCATATTAGAATTAGATTTCCTGAGGCTAATTAGATCAAACACAGCCTTTTGAAATGGTCTGAGATTATGACAGGTAGAAAAAAAGAGCCTTTTAGCAAATGGATTTCTGTGGAGAAGAAAGAGTGTGAAAGGGAGTGCAAAGGAGAGAGTGCAAAAAGAGAGAGTGAGTGGTGCAAGAGAAATGAAAAGACAGACGAATGTTGTGAAATCCACTTGCGTGCTAATAGAGTTGCATTCGCCTTTGGTAATTTGTAAGCACTTTACCCCTACCTATCGATCAAGCTGAGGGAGGGAAGGAGAAAAAATTACACTGCATTAACATGTCCCACTCTCTGCTGCTGCTCTCTCTCTCTCTACACACACACACACACACACACACACACACACCTCTCATGATTGTCCTGTTCCTCTTTTCCACTCATATTTTTGCGAAGAAATATACCCCCTTTCATCATCCCACTGCATAACAAAGACACATTCTTCCTCATTTACAAAGCCTTCTTTCCTTTCATGGTGCCGAGCTGCTTCATATGATTCTATAGGTTGAATTTGGCCAGCTGTTTTTGAGATGTGTCAAGGCACTTTGATTAAAATTAATTCCTCACGTTCAGCTGCAGCTTAAAGATGTAAGGTGGATCTCGCGCTTCTCAGGGTAATGGCTTTGATGGTGGTGCTATATACATTTTGTATTATATCATGAAGATTGGAATTCTTAAAGGTAGAGTTTAAAGTATAAATTACCAATAGCTATTTTTGTTAAAATATACAGTACTGTGCAAAAGTCTTAGGCATGTTAATACCCCCCAATTTTAAGTCAGTTATTTATATCTTTTGCTGTAGTGTGTCAGTAGGAAATACCAGTTTACATTTCCAAACATTCTTTTTGCCATTAATTGTAATAATCCAGTGAGATTTGTGTTTGCACAAGGAGTCTGACAACAACCGGTATGATCTGATCTCACCATCATAGAGTCTGTCTGTGATTACATGAAGAAACAGAAAAAGCTGAGACAGACTAAATCCAGTAGAACTGCGGGAACGTCTCCAAGATGCTTGAAGAAACCTTCCTGCAAAGCTACCTGAAAAACTATACGCAAGTGTACCTGGACAAAAGCCGTTTTAAATGCAAATTGAAAAAAAATTCAATTTGTGATTTTATTTTTGAAAGCATTCTCACGCATTTTAACACAAGTGCCAGTACTTTTCACAGCACTGTAGCTTTGCAGGAAGGTTTCTTAAAAAAAAAAAAATGTTTTCAGTGCTTCGAAACTGAACGCACATTGGATAAATGCTGCGATTATGTCCCACCCACGGACATTCGGCGTCTCTGGGGGTCAATGGAGGCGTGGGCTGGCCTGGACTCCGGGCTTCTGCGTGATGATTGGAGGGTCTGTCGAAAGACTGCATCTCCTATTGATTGACAGCGATTTTGTACTATAAAAAGTCGCTGACGCTGAAGCTATTCGAGCTCAGTCCCATCGTGGATTTTGCAAGTGTAGTCGAAAGACAAACTGCTGCAACCTATTTCTTGGTATTTGCTTGCCGAAATTGCTAGCCAATTTTCATCATACATTTCACACAATTATACACCACATTCCTTGTTTCATTTTAACTTAATTCCCACATTTCCTCTGTCGAGTTTAATATCTTTTTTTTAGATTGTTTGTTCATTAATTCATTCATACAGTAGTCTAGGCTAGCGTCGTAGGGGTGAACTAGCCAGCTAGCAAACTTCACACAATGGCAGACAGTGCTAATATTGTCGACCTGATTTTGGCAAAAATGAGCTTCCCCTCTTTGAAAAACCAGCAGCCGCCACTGATGTCCACACTTTGGTTTGACTGATGGGTAGAAGTTGGCTTAGTCCGTGCTCGGCAGAAGTGCGTATTGAGGGTGCGTAGGGGCCTAAAAGGAGCGCTCATGAACACACTTATGAAACCTAAAATAACAAATGAGACATACTAAGGTCTTGTGGACTTAACAGACTTGCATACATGGCGGCCGTTGTACTGTAAGTCCCCTTGACCACAAATGCATGGGAAGTATGCCATTTGGGACATAGACTTATACATGCAACAGAGTGGAACGTGGAACATAAAATATACTTGGGCCTAAATTATCACCTAGAAGAAGGCCTTACTAGCTCCAGAACATAATGTGATAGCCTACTTGTAAATTGATGCTGATCTAACCGATGTCATGAGAAAATGTAACTATTTTACAATTTGAAGATGAAGCTGAACATGAAGGTCGACTCCTAAACCTAAGCATCGGTGGGGTGTAAGCAGATCATATGAAAATGTATGAATGAGATTGTACGAATTCAATGCAATTCACCAAAATGTAAAATAGTTCTGAATTGTCACAAGAGTATACTGACTAATCCTGAATCTGCTGCTTTGTCTTCAGTGTATGTTTCTCTGATTTTGTTCTTGTTGACTCAGGTCAGACTTCGACAATCGTTAGAGGGATTCCCCAATAATTAGTTATTTGGGAGTTGTGTTTTCTCCCATGAAAAGATACTGCGATTGTTGGTTGGAACATTGGCAATCAACATATTTACACTTTTGTTGACCTGCATTTCTAATAGCACTTGCAATTTTTTTTTTTTTTCATTTGGGGTTGTGGATCCATGTCGAAACTCGCACCTGAAGTGAATCTGTAGGTTTGGAAAACTTCACTGTTACACTTTCATTATTTTTGGATTTCATCTAAGCCCCAGTGATTCAAAGGGTGACAAAGTATCACATGCCTAGTGGTTTCAATCAACCCAAACAGTCAATATAGTGTCTTTTTGAAACCCTCATGCAATTGTGAAGATTTAGCTTTCCACATCAAAATCAGAGCCACATCATGAAATTACACATTATAATTTATTTTACAGAAAATACCTGTAAGTGCCACAATAAATCAATAAATATATCCTTTTAAGCAGCACACTTACACTAGCATTTGTGTCAGAGGATTGACCCATTGTCAAGTAATTGGTGACACCTTGAGTTATGTGATTGAAGGGGTAATCATAGTGGATATGGTCAGCTGTCTGTGTGTGTGTGTGTGTGTGTGTGTGTGTGTGTGTTAAGATTGAAATTTGGACAAATGCTGCTGTCCCGAGAATTTTCGGTTTCTGTGGTAGCACCCCCCCACCTCCACAATGGTTGCATAGGTGCACTGGAATAATCCTTCCTAAAACGCATTAAACTTTCGTTTACAAAGACGTGAAACTCACCGAGTGGTCAGGGGTGTTCACTGATATGCTCACACAAAAATCGCTGCAAAAGATGCTTTCCAACAGGTTTTATCGTAGTTTTTCATCCAATACAAGTCAATGTAAATTGGCTTGTTACACGTTTCTAACTTCGAGAGTGAGAGAGAGAGAGTGAGAGAGAGAGAGAGTGAGAGTGAGAGAGAGATTGTAGAGTGAGAGAGAGTGAGAGAGAGTGTAGAGAGTGAGAGAGTGTAGAGAGTGAGAGAGAGAGTAGAGAGTGTAGAGAGTGAGAGAGTGAGAGAGTAGAGAGTGTAGAGAGTGAGAGAGTGAGAGAGAGAGAGTGAGAGAGTGAGAGAGAGAGTGAGAGAGAGACCCAATAAAGGGACCAGAGAATCAGAAAGAGAGACAGAGCAACAGTTACAATCTTCTTTTATCCTTTCCCTGACCATGTGACTGAACCCCAAATGTGAGACGTTGAAATGGAGAACAGTGTGAAGAGTTCTGGAAAACTGACCTGGATATTGAGAAATGCATCCTAGTGACTGTAAAATATTCTAATGTGGGAAATACAGTAAAGTTGTCCAGAATGAGACCCACGTCATGTGACCAGCAGTAATGTTAATGATGTAATTAGTGTGTCACGTGACCAGCTGTCAACAGCCACGTTTCCATCACCCTTCAAATTGAAATTGAAAATGCGCCCAATGGAAACGCGTCAATTTCGCGAAATCTCCCATATATCACAAAAAAGCTTTTACGTTCACATGAGGAGGTTTTCAGGCAAATCGAGAAAGAAATATTTAGCAAAACTGCAACAGAAATAGTTTTTGCACATTTACAGTCACCTGACGTCCGTAAAAGTCACATGATCATTCTTTAAAGAAGGCACGGTATGTTCGGACAGAGTTCTTTATTACACTTATAAAAGTTTAAGAATTACGGGAATACTGGATTCTAAACAACAAAGAAATGCCACAGTTTATGAAGATCTAAGCAGAGATGAGGAGAATCCCCCAGAAACCCCTCATGAGCCGCTCTCAGTGTAAGAGTCTCTCCTGGACATTACTGTAGGAGAACACGCATGCTCCTGCCATTATTAGGAAGTCTAGATAACGGCTGAGAGATACATAAACCTGCTGACATCTGTCGCCATGATGTGTGGAATGACTTATTGTGGGAAGAAAAAATGAAGTTTTAGTCGCATGACATCAGTAAATTGAAACGCCGTCATTTCACAATAGTTTTTTATCAACATTTAGAAAATAAGGCAAGAGTTTTGATCAGATCTGTAATCAGTCGAGGCTCAGCAGGACGGGCTCGTGGTCCGTCTCCCTCAGGAAGCGCAGCAGGTCGTCGGGTTTGAGCCCCATGGTGGCGCTGTTGGTCATGGGGTGGAAGTAGAGGCGCTGGTGTGCGCCGTGGGTCAGGTCTCGGTCCAGCACCACCGTCACGCTCCGGGCGGAGTCGCAGAAGAGCGCGAGCGGTGTCACACAGCCCTGCCGCACCCGCAGCGTCTCCAGCAGCAGAGCCTCGTCCGCCAGCCGCAGGTTTCCTCCGCCGAGCCCCAGACGCCGGGACACCTCGCCCAGGTCCAGCCGCCGGTCGTGCCGTACGCTCAGAAGCCACAGGCTCTTCCTGCGCTTGTCCTTCAGGAACAGGTTCTTGGTGACCGCGCCGCTCAGGTGAGCCACATGAGGCATCATCTCCTCCACCGTGAACACCTAAAAACAGCAACAACATCTGTAAAAAGGCCACTATTAGGGGTCATTTCAAGTGTCTTACCGTAGTTTCCTTTTCTATGTGCAAAATCAGCGCCACAGGTCAGCGCTCCCGCCCACTGAATTGAGTCTGACCAATCAGGGAAGCGGATGGATGTAGCGAGTTATCTTTGCTAAAGTTGTGTGCGTGTCTGTAGAGTAAGTAGCAGTCTGTTCAGCCTGATCTCACGGCAATTCGTATCAATTCATACAACCTCACTCGTACGAATTAGTACGATTTTTGCTAAATCGTACTTTTTACGAATTGTCCAATTCGTATGAACTCATGACCTACCCCTGACCCCGCCCCTAAACCTACCCCTGACCCCGCCCCTAAACCTACCCCTGACCCCACCCCTAAACCTACCCCTGACCCCGCCCCTAAACCTACCCCTGACCCCACCCCTAAACCTACCCCTAAACCTACCCCTGACCCCACCCCTAAACCTACCCATCACGTGGGTTTAGACAAATCGTACGAATTAGCCACCTTTGTATCACTCGTCCGAATTGGTCGTGAGATGGCGTTGGTCTGTTTACATTGTGCTCTACTTTGTTTATGAACGTTTGAATAGCCCCGCGTGTGTAAAAGTTAAGGTATGCGAATGACAATACAAACTAGCTCGTAAAGATGCTCGTATGTATATTTACATACTAGTTTCCACACGGATATCACTGTTATATTTAGAAGACATAATCTAAGTGCCATTCATTATATGGTCTATTTAATATCTCTCTCACTTCTAGAGGTAAAGCACTCTTTGGTCTAGAGCAGGGGTCGGCAAACTTTTTGTCATTAAGTGCCATTTTTAAGTTTCCGAGTTCATCACTGTGCCACAACACACACATAGCCTATATATATATATACACACACACACACACTCATATAAATACACAAACAGTTTACATTTTCATAATGGCGTACACAGAAATAGTACAGAAATTTTAATATTTCTCTTGAAATTTGTTTTAGATTTAGATAGACAATTTAATAGTATTTATAACTCCTCCTAACTTAATAAAATAAGCTTTTTTTACTATGAGGAATTATTACATCAAAATGTAGATCAGTGTGCAGGTAGACTACTTTATCTGAATGAAATACATACACTTCTCTCGCATTTGCTTTTGTGCCAGCGATTAACCCTCCGCGTGCCAGTGTTGGCACCTATACTGTCTATGGTTGCCGACCCCTGGTCTAGAGAGAGAGCGGAATATCAACCCACAGTATTCATCAGTTCTAGCAGTGCACTTTTCCATATAATGGCACATTTGTTTCCTATTGTACTGTATTAATCATTGTTATTTAATATTCCAAGTGGAGATTACTGTTACTATGTTTATTGTGAATACTACTATTATTGGTGTTTGTACTTATCTATTTTTCTTAAATCTTTAATTACTTTACAGAAAACCACACACACATGCACAGCAGAATTTATTTAGTCATTTATTGATCATCTCTGGTGAAAGTCTCTCACCGGACGCCCTGTAGTGGGTCTGTTATCCACCGGCAAATTCAGCTTCTACTAGCCATCATTTATACAACAACAGCAACAACAACCTAGCATTAATGCTAATCATATCCTCATGCCTTCTTACAGTCATCAGATTACAGTTTGTGTTATTATCCTTGATGAGTCATACTTATTATGACATACCAACTCGTATACTAAGTTGATTGAGATGAAAAGGTAAAATTATGACATAATTAAAAAAAATCGAAGTCTATTAGATATTATGACTTCAGTCGAAATGATGAGATAAAGTCTAAATTGTGACATACCAAGTTATAATTAGGAGATTAAACAGTCGAAATCTACCTTTTTAATGCCTTTTTTTTTACTTCATAATATGTCATATTTGACTTAGTAATATGCCATATTTTCGAATTTGTTTTCTTTTTACGTCCTAATTATGATTTCCAGAAGCATGTTTTTTCGTCCCTCACACACACGTGTTATTGAAACCCTTCCGCGTTAACTCGGTTATATTCCCACCTCTGGGTGATCGACGCAGGTCGTGTCGATATTCAGACGCTTGAGAAACTCTTCCAGCTCTTTCCTCAGATCAGAGTCAGACGCCATCGTGGCTTTAACAGCTTCAACTCACGAACAGAATGTTTACATGGCTTACAGCAGACGAGGGCTGTGATTGGTCCAGTCTCACACCAAACTACTGTGATTGGCCAGGAGCCACCGGTGTTGAGCAAAGGAACATCGACTTGTTTAGATAGCCTATAACCGTTCATATTAAAACTATATTTAAAGATAAATAAATAAAGCAATTATTATCAAAGGGGAATAGTTCAAGTTAAAGTAATCCTTGGATATGTGCAGTATTTCCCTCAGACCACAGCGGACTGCTTCCGGTTTCAGGGCTGTTAAACAGCGCCGCCTGCTGGCCGTCAGTGAGACTCAGAGTCAGTCAAACTTTCTCTGTAACTCAATCACTTCACTGTTCAACACATCTTTAAATTTCATTAAATAAGTGTTCAGAAAATAAATCTAATTGTCAATACTTATTTTACGTAAAACACTTAAAATCAGCATGAAATCAAAATGGCCATTTCTATGTTTTTAATAGAATATTGCAGTGTTTATTATAAATGATTTATCAGTGCACATCATTATTGTTTTTAATAATCTTGAATCAGAATAAGTTCCTCTTGCAGCATCTCTTCTCTTCTCTGATGACGAGGGCGGGGCTATAACCTGTCACTCACATGAGATCATCCAATAGCAAACCACAACCTTCCAATCAATTCCACACAGACACAATCAAGCCCCGCCCACATTTGTTCTTGTTCCAGAAGCGTTTCACTCGGACATTCGACACAATCGAGGAGAAAACACGAGCACAGTCTGGAGGAAACCACAGAAACAGCATGTCCTGAAGAAAGGCGCTCAGACAGAAGCAGTTTTCAGTGTTTTATTGATCACTTGTCCTCGGGCTTGTTGAAGCAGTAGGTGAGGCAGCACTTCCCACAGTAATGCCTGTCGAAGTGACTGGCCATGAAGACGCCGGCGCCGGACTCATCAGCCGGACACTCGCGCCGCAGACGCTGGATCTTCCCGTTCTCATCCACCTGCAGACCAGCAGCGTTAGTGTCACACACACACAGAATACCACTCTCTCTCGCTCTCTCATACTCTCTCGCTCACTCTCTCGCTCACTCTCACTCACTCTCTCTCACTCTCTCTCACTCTCTCTCACTCTCTCTCACTCTCTCTCTCTCACTCTCTCTCACTCTCTCTCACTCTCTCTCACTCTCTCTCTCTCACTCTCTCTCACTCTCTCTCACTCTCTCTCACTCTCCATATCTCTCGCTCACTCTCTCTCTCTCACTCACTCTCTCGCTCACTCTCTCATACTCTCGCTCACTCTCTCATACTCTCGCTCACTCTCACGCTCTCTCATACTCTCTCGCTCACTCTCTCTCTCGCTCTCTCTCACTCTCTCTCACACTCTCTCTCTCACTCACTCTCTCTCTCACTCACTCTCTCTCTCTCTCTCAGTCTCACTCTCTCGCTCACTCTCTCTCTCACTCTCTCTCACTCTCTCTCTCACTCTCTCTGTCTCTCTCTCAGTCTCACTCTCTCTCGCTCACACTCTCGCTCAGTCTCACTCTCTCTCACTCACTTCTCTCAGCTTCACCTTCTTCCTCTTGTGTTTGTTCTTCTTCGGCATGGTGTAGGACTTCTTTCTCTTCTTGGCTCCGCCGCGCAGACGGAGCACCAGGTGCAGCGTGGACTCCTACGCACGCACGCACGTTCTATTTTGAGGGCGTGTGAGAACATCAGTGTGTTCCTGTGAGGATCCGCTGTTTCTCCTGCTTTCCTCCCAAACACTCTCTTACCTTCTGGATGTTATAGTCGGACAGTGCGTCCGTCCTCCAGCTGCTTCACAGCGAAGATCAGCCTCTGCTGGTCCATAGTTGCAACTCTTGCGTCATCAGAACAGTGTGTTCAACGCATCACCGTTTCTGTTTAAAAAACGTTGTGCAACGTTTTGTCGGGGCTGAACACAGTCCTGGTGAGTGTGTGCAGTGTGCTTATGAAGGGTACTTGATGAGGGTGTGACAGGTGTGGCAGATTAATATTCCGGTGATTGTGAACGAGTGGGTGGAGCTGAAGGACCTGGTGCTGATGGCATGTTGGTTGAATCAGTGACATATCGTCCCTGGTGTAACAGTCCTTCCTTAATCTAGGAAAAAATAAAAAAATATAAAAAAAGACCAAATGTGAAGTTGTCTTTTATTATTAGTTATAACAAATGTTAATACAAACTTACATCAGCTTTTATTATTTAATGGAAAATAATTTTTCATGAATCAACATTTTGATGAATGAATTTGGATTTGGATGATGAATGATGTAAATTGGATATTTTTTTTTAATTTGGATGATGAATGATGTAAATTGGATTTTTTTTTGTATTTTTTTTTTGAGAAAGACTCTGATTCATGTTGCCCTACATTTTTATTCAGTTGAATGCTCTCGAGTGAGATGTCCCTCCCCTTAATACCACCAGCAACAGCTAGCTACTGTAGGTCCTGTTCCAACTGGGGCACTCTGTGAGAACCTGCAGTCTTGAATACTTGTAATAGCCATCGATCAATTACATTCATTGTGCTCTTGAAATGTCCTTTTGTCTAGCATGCCCTCATTTGGACTACTTCCTGACAGTCTATATGATATTATGTCACTGAAGTGTGGCACTGATTGGGACAAGGCCCATGTATTGTAGCAAATCATGTTTCATGGCTGTGACATAACTGATGTCTATTTGAAATAAACAAAACATAACAAAGAGCACTTCAGTGTGTCCCACCCAAAAAATAATGTCGTCAGTACTAGAAGAAATGTCTTTAATGCTGCCTTCACGTGCTACTCTAAACAAGAGTTTCCTAGTTGTAAATTGGACATGAGATGCCCTCTCAAGTCATATTTACTACTCGGATACTCAGAGATATTTTTTATTCCTGAGTTTCTGAGTTGGGCGTGCCATACATTTTTCCACAACAGCTACATTGCCACAAGTAGTGCATATTTAAATATCTAAATAACCATTTGAAGGATATTGTACGTTTTTAGACAATGTAAATAGCATGTATTTGACCGAAATTCCAGAATTATCAGTAATTACAAGTACATTTTGGTTTTAATAAGATTTACCCAATAAATAAGGGATTGTGTCCTCCATGATCCCTATTCTTTCCAGCAAGAAAACACTTGAACGCAACAGGCTCATAATCACAACTTCAGAAATGGGAAGTGGGACATATCCGATAGCACGTGAAGGCAGCATTAGGTATTTCATGGGATTGTTAAGATTCAGTGATGACTGTCTGTCTGTCTGTCTGTATGTATGTATGTATGTATGTATGTACGTATGTGTGTGTGTGTGTGTGTGTGTGTGCATTAACACCACTTTGCTTGGCATTATGGTTGCTCCACAGGACAGTTACCCTGGTTCTCTCTTCTGCTGTCTAAGCTCAAAGCTATCCTCCTTCCCTGGGACAGCCTCCCACAGAGGGGCAGATGCTCTCATTTTACCCATCAGGAGTACCACTCCACCCACCCCCCTCCCACACACCAACACCGACCACACACACACACACACACACACACACACACACACACACACACACACACACACACAAGTCAGACACCTCACACATTGATAGATACCTGCATATTAGGTATGAATGAGATATTGAAAACGAAAACTAATATGCATGTAATTGTAAAGATTATCCACTGAAGGCAAGTTTGTTGAGAACCCAAGTGCAGCTTATTTACAAAACGTGATCAAACAGAAAACAAAAGCGTGGCATGAAACGCAAAACAAGAACACAGACATGACATGGAGCTTACCAACAGTGGTTACCCAAAACAATACTTGACAAGGACACATGGCAAACATGAGGGCTTAAATGCACAAGGACTAATGACTAGTGACGCCAAGGGACACCTGTGAACAACGAAACAATGAACCAATGACACATCAGACAAGGGAACACATGAGGATCACATGACAAAGACATGAGACGTGGCCAAAAAAAGATGTGACAGTAATATGGAATGGCATATTATATATGGATGTTTTGCTGAATAATTATCCCCTGTTTTAAAATAAAAGTTGAAATTAAAAGACAAATTTATATTTTGGTGCTATTTGCTCAGCCTCATGACATATTTTATTATTGTTTTTAGTTGAACACAAAAGGACAGTATTTGAAGAACCATCATGCTCTTGCCCCAAAGTATTATTTAGGACTGTGCAGTACAAGTAAGTCTTGTGAAACTTTATAAATGGTTTGTGTAAGGAAAATATTAAAATTGTTATACACTAAAAATCCACAAAGCTTTTGTCTATCCCACAGATGTTGTAGAGACTAAGAGAGTCAGTAGTCCACATAGAGTCAAGGGTCGTGTTCAATACAAAACAGAGACCAGAAAAGGGTAGAGTCTGAGTCAAGACTAAAGGACCAGGACCAAGATGTCATGGACTTAGGAGCATGTGGACTCAGTCTTGACTTGAACTCGACCCTTTTCTAGCCTCAGTTTCCACTCAGACTCGAAGAGCTGTTTTTGACTACAACACTGATATCCCATATAATTGCGAAATCCAAAGGCATGTTGGATTAATACATTCACAAAAAACATCGGTTTGGTGTCACTGAGGCTGAAGCCCCATTTTGAATGACTTCAGAATACATGGCCAAGTCTTATGGACAACTTTTTCATTTAATCATTTTATGAACATAAATATTGTTGGTTATTTTATGGTTTTTGATATCCTGTTAGAGCTTGACAGATGTAGTTTGTTGTACTGTGAAAGTTGTTTAGATTCTTCAAAACTATCTACTACTATGGTTCAAGGGAAACAATAACAGCTATAAAATGTAAATAATGGCAGAATTTGATGTTTTCATTCAACTATTCATTCAAACTCCTATTCATATACAAGTTATTAGCAGCAATTAGATCTACAGGGGATCATTTGCTCCACATACTGTGTGTTTCAACACTTTATCAATACTCAGGCTCTGGCTCTGTTCCTCTGTCTATTGCCCTATCAACCTGCGCTCTCAGCTCCAAGGTCGGGAATCAAACACAGGGTCAGGCCTCCTCAGTGCTGCCTGAGATCTGCAGGAAACCCCAGTAAGGGTGGATCACCTACAGATTATCACCCTTCTTTCCCCTAACATCATTATCTGTGAGTCAAACTAAGCTCAATCGCCACCTTTTCCTCTCTTTCTCTCTCACTTACTCCCTTTTTACTGTGGAAAATGCATTTTATGTAAAATTCTTGGACTAAATAAGCCACAGTCCAGATGGATAGGTTCTTGACAGTTATGAATGAGGGTCTGGCTACATTAAGGCAATGAAGTGGGAATGGGAGGAGAACGGGGTGGGGGGAGTTGGGGGATTGCAGATTTTGAACTAAGTTTGAATAAATCATCATCAGAGGCATTCTGGCTACTCAACTGGAAGCCCCGGACCTTCGTGACCATGTGACCTCTGGTTTCCCTGGCAACCGTAGTACTCTACATTCTTCAGAATATTAAAAGAATTTTGGTGGCAGTAAGTTTGCCTGAGAGCAGTGAACTGGTGCCCGGCGTGATGAGTCTACCCCTCATTAGAGCGCCCAGCCTCGGCGGGCTTAACAGAGCTACGTCTATATCTTGTGGTAATGAAGACCCCGCAGAGGCTGAGAGGAGAGCGAGAGAGAGAGAGAGAGAGAGAGAGAGAGAGAGAGAGAGAGAGAGAGAGAGAGAGAGAGAGAGAGAGAGAGAGAGAGAGAGAGAGAGAGAGAGAAACAGAAGGCAGAGGGCAGAGGAAGGGAAAGTCAATACTAGAACTCATGCAGTGAGAGGTAGTATCAATTTTCTGGATTATTAATTCAAATTCGCATCCGCAGACTGCTTCAAATTAAGAGAGCCGCAGATGCCCTCTCACGCACTGGCAAAATTATAATTTAAAGTATTCTGTTTCGGACGCTCAAATTAGACGGTCCAGTCAGCATGCCGTGGTCCTTCCTATCCTGCTAATGAAGGCACAATAGCAATGAGTGGGAACCGAAAGAGATCCAAACTACACCTGTTTCACCACAGAGCTGCTTACAGAACTCAGTTTTCTGTCTGGCAGCAAAACAAGGGCTCTTTGTATTGAACCGACGAGAGGAGGGGGGAAAAGTTGACTGTTGAAAGGTGGGATTTGCAGCTAGGTGTGAAATGTAAGGGTCCCACATTAACTGCTGAGGTAATTATTTTTTCTTCTTTTGCATAAACAGAGTTCTTCGGAAAGTCATTGATGGCTTTGGAAAGTCATTTTCATGATTATAAACCAGGAGAGTGACCCGCATCATCAACTGGAACTAAGTCCTCTCAATTACAGAACCCAGCAGTGAAATGAGAAGCAGGATTGTGTTCTTGCAAATGACCAGCATTAGATTCTAAATGGGCATGAGAAGTTTCATCCCTGGGTTGGATACTTTTATCAGGAAAGAATTCATTTGAGAGATGAAGCCATGGGCTTGAAGGGCAGGCTGGTGTCCAAGGATTGTTAATTTCGGGGTTAAGCAAGGTCATGTCAATTTCATTTCGGTATCATGAGCATTATTGTTTTACCTTGTGCACAAGGATTTGAGCCGGTGCCCTTAGCACTCTAGAGATTACGTTTTATTAGACTTATGCGTCCATTATCCTTCAGCCTGAACATGAAATGATCACAACCTCATTAGGCATTAGGCAAGTGGCTCATCCAATCAGATGATGATGATTTTAATAACCGTATGAATCTCTTGTGCTGATGTTGAGATAATATTAGCTCTGGCATCAAGTACAACCACACCAAAAGTGGTTTCCCGTAAAAGAATAATAATCAGGATTTACGGTTAGCTGACTATATGTTGTATGCACTTTGTGGAATATCCTAAAGTTCAGTTGATTTATTTAAGGCCAGCATTGCTGATCCATCCTGTCTACCCTAATAACTTCAGAGGACACATTGACTTGCGCTTGGAGTGAGTCAGTATCAATAAATGACAAGCAGGTGGAGCTGTGAGCAAAGTTAAACATGTGAAACAGTACAACAGCTCAAGTCCACTTTGATATACTGTAAAGCGTAAAGATGAAAGGCAGATGAAAACGGGATCGAGGAATGTTTTTCTCTGGGAGTACCTGGTGGAATGGGTCAGGTTTGGTGCCTTTTCTGAGATTTCTGCCACACGTGTCACTTTGAGGCATTTACCACAATCTTAATACTCTCTCTAAGCTCCCTGTGCACCACAGTCTGATTCAATTTGCTTGATTCGGATCTGTATCCCTATCTAACAGGCCCTCTTCATTTTTATCCCCTGCAATAGAAGGAGATGAAAGAAAGGGATTGAGAGAGAGGATCGACGGCAATCAGGAGATGGCAATAATCAGAATAATTTGCAGCTAGCACTGTACAAGAGCGTGATTGTGTGGCACTGCGCTGCACCGTGTTTGTACGGCTTGTCATTTTTTCAATTACTCTGGCTGTGGTTAAATGCTCATTTTCAGTTGCCCTGCCTGAAGCTAGAACACTGAGGCCCATTAGGGCCCGTGCTCCAGCCTCTCTCTCATTAGTTTCCCCCCGACGAGTGGCGTTTGGGAGAAGAGCCTGAGACCAGTGCTCTGGAAGGAGGTCAGTGTGGAGCTGTGGACACAGGACACCGCAGACATGAGTGGTTAGATTGCAGAGGAGTTGCTGACCCCACGGCGTCCCATCCATGCACTGGCACCAAGGACACATCATTAGAGAGCAGTGTGACCTTCAGGGCCAACATAGCACAAAGCTCTTAATGACCGGGCCAGGCCTCCCTCTTCTCTCTCAGAGCCCGCCTGACTGCACGATCCCCTAAACAAGTCACATGGCAATAAACATCACAGAGACCCAAAACCAGTGAAACCAGCCATGATGACAAGATCATCTCACAGCCCAATTTATCATATTCTTTCATGTTTGGCTGTTAAAGGGAATAACTCTAATTCATTGGTTTTCAACCAGGGGGCCTGAGCAAACTTCCAAGTGGGCCCGAAAATGACTTTAAAATTATATAACTTAATAATTATAATCAATTAAAATAGTCATATGTGATTATAATGGAATTCAAACAATCTTAATTTAATTCAAATAATAATAAAAAAAATATCTGGAAATATATATATAACATGAAAACATGTTCTAAAACTTAATCTTTCTAAAACTCAGAACTTCATAAATTGAGTGCTGTGTGTACCTTAATACTGACTTCTGCTTTGTTGAATTGAGAATGCTTTTAAAATTACAATTCAATGCAAACTTTGTTTCATTAAAATGAACTGAAATCCATGTAACTGCAATAATTACATTTTTTTATTAGAAATGGATGGTAGATTGAGACAAATGATTTCTTGAAAAAAACTTGTCTAAAAGTAAAAAAAAAAAATATATATATATATATATGAAGGTTTTAAAATATATTCATCATTTTTTAACTACCTTTACTACCTTTAAATTTCCCCCTTTTGTTTTTATTGAAGAAAATAATGTTGATGTTTGAAATAAAATTTCTGAATCATAAAAGTAATCACACAAATGAGGGATTTTATGTGGGGCCTTGAAGAGCACCACTGCTCTAATTAAATGACAATATGAACAACAACAACAACAACAACAGCTTACACTGCTCATCATATGTTCTCACACTTTTCATGTCTCGTTTCCCCCATCCTAAGTCCTCATGTTCTACTCAGTTGCGTGCAAATGTAGGTATCACAATGTGTTGTCCTCTGCTTGAGTGTGACCTGAACGAAAAAGCGTTGCTGGTACAGCTCCTCCAGCTAAATGGAGGTCAGTGGATGATGGCATCCATTACGGAAGCATTCAATTCAAATGTCATCTGGCTGGCATGCTTTTCCTATTCCCCAATGTGTGTGTTCCAGAAAGGGGAGAGAAGAAAATGGGAGGGGCATGCTGGGATATTGTTTCTTTCTAAATGCTTAATTTCAAATAGGTTTGTGTAAGGCTGCCCACCAGGTGCATATGGGGTGGGGGGGCTATTTATCAATGGAGACAGGAAGAGGCAAGGTGACACTGCATTAATTCGACAACCTCCCTTGGTTTGCGAAACCACCATAGAGTTCCCTCTCTCTCATTTCTCCATCTTTTGCAAAGAGGCTGCTATCCTCTGGAGCTCCGGCTGCTAAAACAAGACTGATTGTAACTATTCATCATTTCACCTCAGCGCTACTCTAAGCAGAGTCAGACCGGGCCAGATGACTGGATGTGAGAATACACGTCAGAGCCAGAACTTGGCTCTGTCATAGTATGGAAACACTCACACGCTGTCACACATGGTAGCCACAAGCAGCCAATGCCAAAGCCCACTGAATTTTGATTGCTTGGCTTCCTTTAGAAAACAATGCAGTCCTGTCTCCACAAGAGGACTGAAAGGCAGTAGTCTGCATGTTGCAAGGTAAAATGGGAGTTGAGCATGGGCGCGTTTGACGAAGACGGCTGGGATTCTTGGACACGACAGACCTGATTGTCACTCCTTGAGTTCCTGTTCTGTCACAGCAGCTCAGTGCTGTCATCCTTCACCTCAGTTGAAATTAACAGGTAATTTGTAAATGTCACTATGGGTTAGATGGCTCATTTTGTTTCTTTGTGTCCAATCCAGGGAACAGTGGCTAATTTTTCTTGTTTTTTAAAAAGATGTTCATTTATAAATAGAATTACACCCTGCAGAATGAATGAGGGGAAGTGATGTGGAGAAAGAAGCAGGTTTAGCAGCATCTTGCCGTCATCGGAAAATTAATAACACACTGATGGATTTGACTTTGCTGTCTTTGTTAATGTTTCTTTTCAGTATATGAGATTATAACCAGAAATGTAATTTCAAATATCTAAATTCATTTAGACAACAGAGAAACACACACACACACACACACACACACACACACACACACACACACACACACACACACACACACAGGGGGCACACACACACACACACACACACACACACACACACACACACACACACACACACACACACACACACAGAGACTCCTTTTAATGAGTTCCGAGTTTAAAGAGTGTAAGTAATTAATGGAAAAGCTAAGGTAATGAATTCAGGTAATTTTCTTGACTTTCATTTGTGGGTGATCAAAGATAATTGAAAGCAATTTAAGCATGATCTACTTTTATTTCTTTCAACAGCTTTAATTTGATCTGCGACTGAATGTTTCTCCACAGAAGAAGCTCTAATTGTGAAGGCATAACCCTCAAACTCAACCTCCCTGATATAATGGTAATGCATGTTTTTGTTAGATGTTTAACCAAAAAATTACAGTAATTCGGACAATTTACTTTTAGTAGAATTTCTCTTTTTTTTTTCGTTTTTTTTTTTTTTTTACACAAATGGGTCAATGACAAACGTTTTCTTTTAGTAAAATTTTTTTTTTTTTTTTCGTTTTTTTTTTTTTTTTACACAAATGGGTCAATGACAAACGATTCTTCTTTTAAACCAGATTTCTGAAAAATCTTCCAGAAATGTAGTTTAAAAGCTTGGCACATGCTTTAGAAATTCTGTATTCGTGTTTCAAGTGGTTATGAAATAAGTTTTATACTGTTTTCATGAAAAATTCTAATTTGATGACTAAAAAATGTTGGTGTACCCTTTAAATAATGTAAGTAACAAAAAAAAAAATCCTTACACATTGAATACATCCGAGTGTACGCATCTTTATAAAAAGTTTTACAAATATATTTTAAGTTTAAAAAGTATTTATTTTCAAATATAATTAATTATTTATTCGTAAATATCATTAAAACCCATGTTGCAGGTTAACCACCACTGTCGATTAATGGGTACATAAATCACTAAAGATATGTATATCATTTTTAAAATGTCTCAAAAATGGTCTTAAAGACCAGTTTTTTTACGTTTTTGGTATTAACGTTTTTTTTTACGCAATTCGGTGATGACGCCACGTTGGGGAGAAGTGGAGGAAAGGTAGCCTCAGCCTGTATGGAGAATGAGTGGAGAGTTGGTGAAGTGTCGTGGTGAGTTGCTATCATTTAGCAACGCAGCAATGAGCACTGGAGCTAGTCTACGAGCAGCAGTGCACAATAACGACACCTAGTCTACGAGCAGCAGTGCACAATAACAACACTTTTTCTTTTTTTTTTACTGTCATTGAATAGCACCGAGTGAAAAATCAACGTTTTCTTTATATCTAGTGGCAGTGATCATGACGTTATTCAGATACCTAATTACCGCTAACCTTTGTCATAGCGTCGTAGTACTGGTAAACTTTGTCTTTGTCATAGAAATACAAGGCATCATGCTAGCTATATGGGCGTTTCTAAGCGTTTATCTCTTCCTCTGGTGAAAATGTTGTTGCAAGCGTAGCCGCCGCGTGTCTGTCGCTGTGTTTGGCAGGTGCTTGTGTGGGCGGTGCCGTCCCATGGAAACTGCGTTGGAAAGCTTGTGCTGTAGGGAAGTGAGTGCGTTTTGGTCGCTGGTCGAGGAGCTCACCCCGCGACCAGATGTCAATCTACCTACTATGTATTTCTATCTATTTATCTATCTAGCTGCTAGCTAGCTATGCTAACGTTATGCTATCTGGCTGTCTGCCTATCTCTCTCTATACTAGCCTATCTATATCTATCTATCTGTCTGTCTATCTATATATCTAGTCTATTTATCTATGTCTATGTATTTATCTATTTATCTATAATCTGCGCTATCTGAATACTCTCGTCTACCACTCGTCTCTAGTCACTCTGAATGCTCTCAATGCGGGCTTTGGTAAATTCTCTCCCCAACGTGACGTAATGCAATGCATTGTGGGGGAAAGGAGAATCGTTGCTAACCGCTGTAAGAGTGCCTACTTTTTCGTATTATATTCCGTTTTGTGATACCCAACAACATAAAATACAATGGATAACAGTTTAAATCTTTATTACCAACAAGCAAATTGCACAAATTCGTTGAAAAATGTACCCTGCAACACGGCCTTTAACTTTCTTGAGAACCACGCCACATTACATTTTTTAACTATCTAATCTTGTCTAATCAACTAATCTTGCTACAGTCATGGGTCTGAAGGAGTCTTTCTATGAATTTTTTTTTTTTTTTTTCATGTGTCTGCGTATTGGTCACACTATATGACTTTAATTTGATTTATGTGTTTAAATGAGGCTTTTTATCTTCATTATAATCTAAGCACAGTTATATCACAGTTGTTTTTTGACTTTATGCCCCTAAATAACCAAAAATAAAAAATAAAAAATAAAAAAAATAATAAAAAAATCATCAAGACATGTATTCAAGTCATAGGCCCTGTCCCAAATGGAACCCTAAGCACTCGCGGTCTTCCTCTGAGTCGGCACTTTCGTGACGTAATACGCTTTGACTGTCGGGAAGAAGTCTGCCAGGCAAAAGTGCGCATCAAGGGCGCAAATCGACCACATGGGGGCGCTCGCGAGCACCCTTCTGAGATCTAAAAATGAGAAATGGGACACACTGCGGTCTCACGGACTTAACGGACACGCGCATGCAGCAGCCATTGTAAGTCCACAAGACCGAAAGTGCACATGAAGTGTGCCATTTGGGACAGGGCCATAGTATGTATAAATTGCATTTCATATATTTTAGATAAAATTAAAGGCACACTATGCATTTTTCCATTTTTGTCAAACAGCGACCCCTAGAGTTGCTGTGGAGTACTTGTATTTAACGTTACTGTCGTAAATACCACTCACGCAGAGCAGTCCCCCCCCCCCGTATACCGGTACTACTGTACCTGTTCAGTAGGATGGAAGCGTCGGACATCGAGCAGGCACAGATAGCCTCCGAAGATGTCTACTGACGAGGTAATGTTTCACGATTTCATACAAATACGCCGGCTAAAGTTTGCATAAGCACAGTACACATGCCATATGAAACTTGAACCAGACAAAGGACTACGTGATAAATACATATCACAACACCTGAGTTCAGCTGGTAAACTTGCTCGTGAGGCAAGCTGGGCAATAAAACATAACGCAAAAACACGTAAGAGAAATGAGTGTTTGTTATCAAGTCTGCTAATAGCTCTGCTAATCGACAGCTAGCTAGACATATGTGGAAATTAGTGGACTGGTCTTATTATCAACAATGGATGAATGAACAACTTAGTAAAAAAATGACATACAACAAGCAAGCGCAACAACATACAACATAGAACGAAAGCAAGTTTACAAATAATAGATTTACTTACTAGTCCATCAACAAGAATGTCAGGTCAGCATCGCTGTGCATCCTTTGTGCTTTTTAGCTCTCGCCAACGAGTGAAAGCCTGACCGAGTGGGAGTCTTGTGTCTCACTTTCTCGTTTTCTTTACCTTGACTCTTCCGACCACGTTTTCTTCGTCGACTCTGCCATGATTCACGTCTGAAATGTGTGCTAGTGTCTTCCATAGAG
This sequence comes from Leuciscus waleckii, assembly GCA_900092035.1. Taxonomy (NCBI): domain Eukaryota; kingdom Metazoa; phylum Chordata; class Actinopteri; order Cypriniformes; family Leuciscidae; genus Leuciscus; species Leuciscus waleckii. The sequence goes on along the minus strand of FLSR01000898.1, from coordinate 589,535 downwards.
GCTGCTTCATATGTTGTTGATGTATGTGACGTCTTGCCGTAAAGCAAGTTGTGATTCTCGCGAGATTTGTCGGGACGCCGCTGTAAAAACCAGCAATGCAAGTTTGAGAAAGGGATGATCTATGTAGCTATCGGGATGATTCGCCCTACGAGTTTGTTTACCATCTAAATTATTTTGAAGCTGTTATATTAAGGTACAAATCTTGCATAGTGTACCTTTAAGAGATCTGAAAAAAAAAAATGGAAAAAAAACTGTTCATCATGCATTTGACCCAAATACTGTATCCAATACAATACACTCCAGTGTGAATATGAATTCTGATAAAATAAAGCATAGGGTAACATCACATTAAAGCCATTAGATCTAACCTAAGAGGACTTTACTCTAAAACAGCATGAATTAAAAAAAAAGTACCAACAATCATCCACCAAGCACACTAAAGTGACTTAACCAGTTACAACGGGATTACTGTAAATATTATAGTATTTGCACTTTATAGTCATCCTAATGAGCTCTACAGTTCTGATGGTGCACACACATACAGTGCCAACAGAGAGTGATTATACGGCTTTAGCAAAAATATCCTTCATAAACCGCATTATTATAAACCATCTAAATCATCTATCTCCGATCGACTGCTATAGTCACACTTCCCTTGCATCCTGTATAAATATAAAATATATCGCTTAGAAACACTTACAGTCAGATTTGATGTTACTTTGTTTATAAGCAGCATCTGAGGATGCTTATCTTCAAACAGCATTTATCTCTGAAAAAAAGTTCTTTATTTCTATAGACATGGATGTGTTGACATTATTGGACAATCACTTTGAATCAATATTAATATTATGGAGTAACATTAGATAAAGGTGAGTTAACACCTATTTGTATTGTAACCCTAAAGATTTGCAAGTGAATAATAATAATAATAAAATGTATTATGTATACACATTATTATTATTTACTTGCAAAATCTTTAGGGTTACAATACAATTGGTTTACAATACTGATTTTCTGTTATACATTGTTATGGACTCATTTTACCTAATGTTAACTCCATACTGTTAACATTGATTATATATATATATATATATATATATATATATATATATATATATATATATATATATATATATACCATTGTATCTTGCAACCTAACAAAGATATTTTAAAGTTTCAAGTTTTATTATTTATAATAATAAAAATGATAAAAAATAGATGAATTTAAGAATTTAATGAATTTTTTTCCTGTTCAAATTTGACAAAAAATAACAAAACATGTAGGCCTTACTGGGACTCTCAAAGCAAGGCTTATTGACACACATGCAAAGTTAAATGTTGTCCTTTCCTTTGTTGTGTACGTACAAAAGGCAAACCTCTCCACCCTAGAAATGAAAGGAAAATACACATAAATAACATTTCTCTTTAAATTTCCCTTCAGGTGCCCCAGTTTCCAGTTTGCTCGTATGAATCCTATGCTCCGTTTTTCCTTTCTTCTTGGGGTGTAATTAGTATTTGTGTGTTCTGTCAGGTATGATAGCTTGTCCCCGCTCAGGAGGTGGACCGATAAATATTTATATATATTACAAAGGGAGACGCCACACCAAGCCTATTAATGAAGACACCATATACGGCCATCTTAGCCATGTATGCACATAGGTATCAGCCCATTTGTCAAGCCATGAGAGCTAATTATCTCCTACCAGGCAATGTTTTCCTCATCCGGAGAGTCTCACTTCCTTGTATTAGGACATGCGTGGTCAAGCCAGCTCCAAATATCACCTCCATGCTCATGAATGCATTAAATAATTTTGGGTTGCTGGTAATATTATTAAAATGAGGGGGAGACTGAATTCAAATCTGAATTCTCTGCTGTTTATTCAGCCTGATGGAAGAGACACCAGTGTTTATTGATGCTATTAATCAAAGGAGAAGATTCATTTAGCTACTTTGGCACACACTGTAATGGGAGCTTTGATTGCGTGGAGTGATAGGTGTAAGGGTGACTGATGCTGGCTTTATCCTCTTGTACTTCCTCTGGGATATGACAGAGAAAGCAAGTTCCTGATTCTGCTTTAGTGAAACATCCGATCTGGGTGGTGTGACGGTCTTATTTTCTCTTCCACCTCTTTTTCTCCTCCTGGAGATTTTTTCAGTTGTGGGTCTTCTTCACACAGCATGTGATGAGAGGGCATTTTGTTGGCATCACCAAACTCATTACTGCTAGACAAACACAGAATGCAGATCTCTACAAACTTAATAAAAGTGTCGTGGTTTCACGGATGGGAGATTAATTAAATCTGAACCCAGTTTTAATTAAAAAAAAATAACCCCCCAAACGAGTCTTTACTGTACATTGTGGAACTAAGGCATTGCTTCATGAAACACAAGAACATACACTAGCGTGAAATTTTTTTTAGAAAGAAGTGTTCACTAGCTGCATTTGTTTGATTGAAAATACTATAATATTTTGAAATCTAACTACAATTTAAAATAACTGGCTTACATTTTATTATATTTTAAAATGTAATTTATTCCTGTTATGGCAAAGCTGTTTTTTCCAACATGATCTCATGAGAATACGTGTGCATTTTTATGTAAAGTGTAGCTCTATCATATATACATTTACTTATGTTTTCATACACACTGAAATGTATAATAATGACTGTATTCCACTGCTAAGTGCGCTCGGGACCCATCGGTTTCCAGCGAACGCACGCAGCAGTGTCTGTCCCAAAGGTTTGTGGCCAGGCAGCACTAGCGTCTGCACACCAGAAATCGTTTTCGATTGTTCCCTGCCGATCCTCCGCTTCAGGGTATCGAGAACGAAACCGAAGGAGCCTCCACTCTGGGGAGTCCTCAGGAATCGATATCTGTATCCCGCCACCAAGTGTTCTGGGACACACCGGTTCCAGCGAAGGCACGCTGCAGTGTCCACCCCAAAGGCTTGTGGCTAGGCAGCACTCGCATCCGCACACCGAGAATCATTTTCGAATATTCCTTGCCGATCTTCAGCTTCAGGGTATCAAGAATGGCGCTCGAAAAACACCCGACGCCAGCCCCGGGGGTTCCCTTGGTAAAATTTGTCAAAGACATGGCGATGTCCCCCCAATGTATCTTCATGGGTCCTGCGCACTGTAGAAATAGGGTACAGGCTGCAGTTCGGGGTCCGCCCACCGAAGCTCAACTGGGTGGTCTGGACTGCAGTAGACCCAGAGCAGAGTCGGGTGTTGGAACAGGAAGTTCACTCCCTTTTGGTAAGGAGGCTGTAGAACGTGTTCCCCTGCCAGACAAGGAGTTCGGGTTCTACAGCCAGTACTTCATAGTTCCAAAGAAGGATGGAGGGTTGCGTCCGATATAAGGAGAAGCGTGAAATAAGATGGGTCCCCACTGAATTAATATTGGATGAGCTAGATTATATAATGTTACAAGGTCTAGTCTACGCTGGTCCCGTCTAGTCCCAAGTCATCTTCATCTCTGCTGGTTCAGCCCAGTCCCAATTCATCTTCAATGCCATTGAAACAGATCAACTCCAAGTTGGCTTTGTCTTCATTGGCTCTGCTCAGCTTCCAGTCTCCTTTTTGTTGTGAATGGTCACGACTCTCTCCTCTGCTGTCTCCCTTCAGCCCCTCGGCTCCTCCAGTGGTTCTACCTCAGTGCTGGGATCCGCCTTGGGTTTCCAAGTTTCCAGCTCCACTTTGGTCTGTGGATCCCTCATCTCCACCTCAAGCCAACCCACTGAGGTCGGCAAACGCGCCCCCGCGTTTTGCTGGATTTTCTTCACATTGTAGTACAATAAACTTAAATTACTCCGTCATTTATGGTTATACAGAAAAAAGAAGTATAAAAAAAGAATCTGTGATATTTCTACTTTTGTATGTGTCCACTTACAATCAAATCAAAACATTGTGCTTTTGTAAAAAAAAGAAAATAAACAGGGTGTGCGTTCAGCCTCTCCGTCGCGGTAAACTTTTTTTTCTTGAGCACGTCTATAAACAAACACAACTCAGCGAATACTTGTCACACATTTATGAGCCATATACCTTTATACACATTTAAGTGTGTACTTATAAATGATCGGATTCAAACTGAAAACAAATACTCTCTGTTTAAGTAATTTGTATAAAACCAACAGGATGTCCAGTATCTCAAACGCTTGCTAATTACTTTTAATTCGACCACGCCCACTCGCGCAAAAGAGATTCACATGCAAATCTCCACATGCAACGCGAACGCCCTCGTTACCTCAAACACAAAACACCAAAACACTTCAAAAGTCTCTGCTTTTCGTCTAGTTTGGAAGACGCGCTGTGAGCTTACATTGGATTTAACTCAGAAGAAGAAGAACGCGATTTGAAGACAAGAAAGATGTAAGGTAACAAATTCTTACTTATTAGTTTATGGTATTGTTACATAAACTTCACATTGCAGTTGAACTGTTGCTAGATATATGGTGAATAATATACTAATTAGATCCGTGTTTACTGTTAAATACTGTTTGTGGATATCTGCTCAAACATAGATATGTATAACCATAATGTTTAATATTTTGGAGCACGATGGCGTTTGAATGTATCATATTTTGGAGCGCGATCGCGTTTGAAAGGAAAAATGCACCAAACATTAGGCTTTATGTTATTACTATTATCTCATTTCATATCATCATAACGAATGGAAACATTTGAAGTAACATAAGATAATCAATATATTTTTCTCTAGCATAGTTGTTCTTGAAATCTTTTGGAAGATTTAATTTATTGTTATTATTATTTTATGCAGCACTGCGTAGACTATGCCTACAAGGCCCAACAAACCTGGTGTTCATTATATATTGTTGGAAACGTGTGTGTGTATTCTGTGAATTTTAAAAAGAAATTTTAACCAGAAAAATCTAAAATCTATTCCCAAGTCAATATAGAATTCAAACAAGGTTATCTTATTATATTTAGTATATTTAGGGCTGTGTCGGTGGCAGTTTTTTTTACCACCGCGGTGGTTGGGGGGTTATTTAAAAAAATTAAAACTCGTTTTATATTTCCACACAATGACGCGCGATATAGCCTACCACTCTGCGCTCTGAGAGGGATGTGCATGGGACACGAGCAGGAAAGAGACCATCGATCGCTTTAAATGATAACTTCGTGTTTTCTACTTGATGTAAATTGGTCTGAAGAGCGAATTTTATCCTTCACAAGGGCGAGATATTTAGGCTATGTTTGAGATTGCGCTGCCAGAGAAAGTGAAACTAAAAATCACCCGCGCGTGTGAAACGCGCTTTATAACTAAACTTGACGCGCCCTACAGTATGTCTAATATAACAAGCACAAATTGTGTTAAAAAGAATTTGACATGCAAGTACAAATGTAGGCTATCTGTCCTACAGCGTTTTTCTACTTTACCACAGTAAATAATACGAATATAATAGGCCTAATTAAAAGTGAGCCAATGAAGAAACGTTTATAATCCCTTTAGAAAATGGGTGAGACGTGAGTGAAGATTTGGGAAAAGAAACAAGAGATTCCATGCAGGGATGAGTCACGATTTTTGGATATTCGATTAGTTCGATTTATTTAATTATAGAATATCGAATAGGTTGTGCGATTATTCTCTAAAATAAAATCTCCATGTTCTGGTGCTGATGCGGTGACGCGTTCATGTAACCAGAGACGCTGCCAATAACGCACATAACAGCTGTCACAAAGAACCAGCAAAAGTAATGATTATGAATGTGTCAAATATATCAATGAGACATTTTAATAGAATAACTAATGGAGTAATATTGTTAAATCCGCTGATAATCGGGTGACCAGATCGCAAACCAGAATTTAAACCCGACAAAGCTATGGGTTCACGCACAATTCTCTCATTCGTTGTGACGTTATAACATTTAGTCTCGTCTCGTTTTGGTCAACGAAAATGAAGAGACTTTTAGCATAGTTTTTATTTGTAAACCACATTTAGTCTCGTTTTTATTCGTCAACGATATTGCATTATACATGTATTTTAGTCATCGTCACATGACCAGCATTTAGCCTACGTCTCGTCTCGTCTCGTTTTCGTCAGGTGATAACGGTTCGTTGACGACAATATTTCGTCATAATTATCGTTGACGAAAGCAACACTACTCGTCCCTCTGGTTCCACCTTAGTCTATCGTCACTCTGGCTCCGCCTCAGTCTTTCGAGTCTTCAGTTGCGCCTCAACCCTCCACCCCTCTGGCTCCGACGGCCTCCTCCTTCTGTCTGGTTCCACCATTGTCCTCAGTTGAACCAACTCCACACTCGTCTGCCAAGCCCACATCTCCACCTCGATCACGCATGCCTGTGGCTCCACCATGGTCTTCCGGGCCTTCACTGTCACCCTGGGTCTTCGTCTCCTCGGCTCCACCTGGGTGTCCACTCCACCTCACTTAGTCAGGATTCTGGTTACATCTTGGCTCTTCCCTTCACCGGTTCCACCGTGGACCTTCGTTCTGGATTGGCTTGGGGTCATCCTCTGGCTCCTCCCATCTCTACTCTGGCTCCTCAGATGAAATGAAGCAGAACAAGATAATGAACAAGACAGAACAAGATAATCCTCACATCTCCGCCCTGGCAAATCTCCGCCCTCCCACAATAGTCTCCGCCTAGGTGTTCTCTTTGGCCAACCCCGCCTTGGTCACATCTCTCTCCAGCTCCTCCTCCAGCTTCCTCTCTCCCTGGCTCCTCGGGACTTTGTGATGCGAGGACGCACCTTCCATGGGAGGAATGTAATGTAATGTTTAGTTTCATTGTCACTGTCTTCACCTGAGTTCTCGTTTGTTACCATGGTTTGCAATTAGTTTCGCACCTGCTCTATTGATTACCATCCTCTGTGTATATAAGCCCTCAGTTCCTTTAGTTTATGGTTCGATGTCACCAATATTTATGTGTAAAGTGTTTGGTAATTCTTGGTGTTAATTAAATGTATTATCATTCATTCTGCATCCAGATCTTGTTTGGATTTAACTACACAGCTAAACATGACAATATTATCTTTTTTTTGAATTATTATTATTATAGGCCTTACATATTTTTAAATCAATATTTTATATTATTAAATGTATGATGGTATTATTGAAATGTATATATTCAGAATATATATTCAGTCATTGATTTAATGTTAGTAATGCGCTAACGTGACCCTAATATTACTATCACTCACCAGAAAGAAATTTCCTCAAAAAATTTACATCATCCATCACAATAAGGTTTGTAATGAGGTTGTGATTTAGCCTATATGTTCTTGACTTTACAATCCAATGAGGAACTAAGGACACTCAAATCATTATCTCAACTGAAAGGCTCAGGTAGAGTAGTTGCAGCCTGTCCGTGTTTAATGAACAGATTTCATTTCAGCACTGTCCATTTCAATCTATGGATCAGCAGCTGGCAGTTGCTACCTTTTGTTCATTTAAGGACTGACACCGAGCAAATGAAACATTGTGTGATATGTGCTGCAAATCAGAGCACATTAGAGACCAGAGTATATGTTTTGTAAGTCTGGCCATGAGAATATAACTAAAACTGATGTCAATATTAAAACTAAATGCAGGCCTTCAATATGGCATGACAATGACAAAAACGAGTCACAAATTGCATGAATGCAGTAATGAAAATAGCCTGTGTGCATGTTTGATTGTTTCTGAGCTTATTGGTGTTGTACAGGGCTATGAATTTAAACTTTTCTGCGAGTTACTTAGGCTGAGAGTAAGTACTTGTCTGTGCTGGGTCTTTATTGATGAGTGGAGGTATATATCTTTCAGGCTGTCATCTCTCGACCAGTGGAAGAGTTGCTGTCTCTCCCCCCTGCCAGGCAGCTCGTAATAGAGTTCTTATTACACTGCTGGGTTGTCCAGCAATATGTTGTCTATATAACATTGTGAGGCATCTGTTTCATCTCTGTCATTCTAATCACAGACACATGTGAACAAATTTTTTGGTTTTGTGACTTAATATTATATTATCCTGTAGGTTACACTTTATTTTAAGGTGCTTTTGTTACACTGTAATTATACATGTAAGTACTTAGTAATATTAAGTAACTACTTACTATAGTGTTAGGATTAGAGTTTGATTCGGTTTAGGGTTAGTTTCATGTAATTATGCATAATTTATAGTTATTACTAGTAACTACATGTAACATTATGCAACAATGGCAGTGTAAAATCAAGTGGGTTTCACTTTATTTTGTGGATATCACTTTATTTTTATTTGACTGTCCATGTTCCCAGACCTGTTCCTGCCCCAAGGACTATCCATATTCCCAGACCTGTTCCTGTCCCTGTTCCAGAGTCTCGTCCCGCCCAATTATATTGTTAGTAAAAGTTTGCATTGGAACTTTTGATTCTCCCTCGTCTTCTTCTACCTGCACCACACCGTGACACTGTTAGCTATTGTAATATATTTTAGAAAAGTAATTTATTCCTGTGATAGCAAAGCTGAATTTTCATCAGCCATAACTTCAGTATTTAGTGTCACATGTGTCACGTGTGGTTTCAGGCAGACAGAAGAAGGCAGAAGAATAAAGTTACAACACAAAGTTTAATGACAAATATCCAAAGGGCAGGCAAACAGGCAGGGCAACACACACTAAGGCTAATGGTGATCGGACAGAGAATGAATGTGAGGGACCAACTTAGCAAACACAAATGATGATGATTAATAGAGCACAGCTGACACATATGAACTAATAATGAGGAGCGGGAAAACTGAAAAAAGGAACACATGATGAACATGAAAACGGGAGGTGAGTGTGTTAACATAAGATGTGTGTTATAGCGTCTGCGAAGTGTGATATTCCCACACTCGCTCCTGCGATCACGCCTCCCACCCCCTGGAAACTTGTTACAGATGTATCCTCAAATTTGTCTTGTCTAGGTCTTGACACCTGCTCACCTCAGAGTGGAAGTCTTGCTCCTTATATTGATGGTTGGAGGGCAGTCTAATAGTGTCTGTCCCACTCTGTGAGATCTCTCCTCTGTGGCTTGATTCTTAGCTGTGGGTGCACACCGAAGTCTGTAGAAAATCAATAAAGGGTGAGAGGCCTTGGCTTCCTTTTCTTAATAAAAGTTAGATATTATTTGTCACATGGCATGGCATGGATTTTATGACTTAGCCTGCAGTGTTGTTTCTCATAGTAGTCGTTGAAATAAGAGCCTTGTAGAAGGGATGTTGCACACAGATCATGTTCCATCTTATGTCCATCTGCTTCATGGACATGGGCTTTGAGCAGAAGCGTTGTGACCATTCAAACACATGTTCCCTCTTGGTTTTTTGAGCCAATTTGATTTTAAAAAACTTTGAAAGTGCTTGATTGTGGAATAACAATTTCTTTTTAACTAGCATTATTACTCTTTAAGATCTCTCTGTCAGTCAGTCAGTCATTCAGTCGTATATAAAGTACCGGTCAAAAGTTAAATTTTTTAAAGGGGTCATGAACTGCATTTAAAAATATATATTTTAATGTTTCCTAAGGTGCACTTATAGGGCCCTATTTTAACGATCTGAAACGCAAGTGTCAAGTGCAAAGCGCAAGTAACTTTGTGGGCGGGTCTTGGACGCTGTTGCTATTTTCCCGGCGGGATAAATGACTCTTGCGCCAGGCGCAAATCTAAAATGGGTTGGTCTGAAGTAGCTTCATTATGCATAGGTGTGGTTTGGGCGTAACGTGAAATAAACCAATCAGAGCATCATCTCACATTCCCTTTAAGAGCAGACACGCTTTTTCCATAGCGGATTGCTATTGTAACGGCAGATTTGCCAGGCGCGCGCCAGGAGCGGTTCACAGCCAAGGAGAGCAACGCTCTCGTCACGGCCGTAAAAGAGAGAAATTACATTGAAATGGAGAAACCCACCCAAAGTAACTTCGGTTAAACAGGCGTATGATAATTTGGGTAAATGTGTAAGCTAGATGTATGCTTTTATAATAAATTATCTATCTATCTATCTATCTATCTATCTATCTATCTATCTATCTATCTATC
>FLSR01000898.1:534839-579412 GCA_900092035.1 Leuciscus waleckii | reverse complement strand
TATATATATATTATTATTATTATTATTATTTTGTTTTATAATGTCATTTATGCCATGCTGTAATGAAAGTGCTAAGCTTTCATTTCCTAATATGAGCACTTCATAGTGTCATTCCACCGTTGAGAGGGTGTTATGCTTTAGAAAAGCTACTGCTGAATATCATAATAAATTTGTCAATTTACCGCCATGACATTTTACTCACTCTGCTCCAAAATTTGCCTATGCATAATTGGGTTTCCTATCTACTAAATTAAATTACAATCAGCAATATACATCAAATTATGTTAATAGGGCCGCTTTAAGTGGATCATTATCTGAAAAAGGCTTTTTTCCCCCCCATATTATGGGCTAGATTCTTTCACTGTGGGCTCTATCTAAATTAATCCCCTCCACCAAACCAAGAAAATAACTTTGCACTGAACTGAGAAGTTCAGAGAGTGAGAGCAAAAACATTTTATAATACACTGAAAATTATTATACAGTGCAGAGTCAGGCTACATTTTAAAATTGTAAAACATATTTTTATTGTAATAATATTCAAATAATGTATTATAATTATTACTACTATTGCTGTTATTATTTGTATTGAATTTGATTAAAATTGTATAAACGATGCACAAAACTGTTTGCTAGTATTAAACAACACAGTTTCAAGGCTTTTATGGGCAGTACAAGAATATATTATTAAATATACTGTATAATATGACATAAATCTCAAGATCCAATTTATGCTGCTGATTTTCTTGTCAAAGCCCAACATAAGAATTTATGTTAGACACAGCTATTCAAACTTGTATCTGCCTCTTAGTAACATGATATGACCATCCTTTATCCCTTGTTCATAACCTTGGGTATGGAAAAATGCAATCACATAAATACACCTGAGCATTGTGATTTTTCCCATTTGCTAGGGTCACCTCCTTGGATTGGGTCAGAGTTTGTTATTCAGCTCAGAGACATAGCACTACGCACGCAGGCATGTAACACAATGTAACACACACTACAGGGGCCATTATATATGGTCAGCGATGCACCTTCAGAAAGCTTTTCTTTGGGAAAGGCCATGTTTATATTTACAGTGCTTTATAGTATTCATGGCTGAGAAGAACACTTGACTTATCACATATACTCATGTAAAAGCATTTGGTTAATAAATCAGGGGGAATAACTTCAGAGATCATTTCAAAGGAAGGAGGTTTTTCCTTGCTGCAATCTCATGTGTGATACATAATGCCTTTGCATACAGAACAACATGAACCTATGTGCTCACACAACTGAGTTTTTGTTAGACTTCACTATTTTTATTAAACGCCTCTGGCAGGGGAGTCTCTCCATTTATCCACTTCCTGCCACGGGTTGCCAGGTTTGGTAGTGAGGCACAGGAGTCCATAGGGAAATTAATGGGTGAGGAGTACTCTGAAGTGTAATGAAGTAAGAGGGAACAGGCAACATGGATTGAGAGATCAAACGTGTACCACAGGGCCAGCTGTGAATGACAGAGAGAGAGGTCAACATGTTCATCTGAATTATCAGGCCACAAGAGCGAGTGTATGTGTGTACATGTGAGTGTGTCTAATATTCTAAAATTTTGTTAAAGCCATATATATATATATGTCCTGTTTTTTTATTTTTTTTATTCTTAATAAGTTAATGTTACAATACTGTTTAAAAAGAAAAGACTACACATAGTTACAATATTTATTTACATGTATATACAGGTATATTTCATTAGACAAGATTTATGTTAAAACAGTCGAACTTTATTTCTTTGTTACAGTTTTCACTCTGCCATGTAAGATGATGTTGAAGCCACAGTAAACAGCAAGAAATCGCTCACTATGACTTGTCGTCATTTTGCATCAGAGTTAGCTGGTTGTATAGCTACAGTTGCTACACTGCAGTGAGGACAACACAGGGACTCTAACTCATGCTTGAGAAACGGAACTAATTCCAACTTCTCTATAGTGGGAAGCACACTGTTGGAATGCAGATGAATCCTGATTCCTGAATCCTGAACTGCAGGATTCAGTTTCAGGATTGAAACTAACCGCTCTCTACTCTTCGAAGAATTGGGCATAAATTTCCAAGCTACCAACTTGTCTGAAAGAGGAATTAATTTTACACTTTCATTTCAAGTGAGGGAGGGAACTACCTCGGTGTCCTGAAACCGCTCACTTGCAGGAAGTAAACAAGATGAATGAATGTTTTTTTATGGGGCAGAAACCCTGCCAGGAACCACCAGGGTTGTGAAATGATTCCTGGAAGGGAATGAGGGAGAGAGGTGACTAGATGTAGAGGGGTCACTCTCTGTCCATCCAGGGGCTGACATCAGGGCTTCTAATTCTATGCACGCTTGGCTGCTAAGACTGAGGTCAGTTCTGTCCCCTGCAGGCTGAGACTGTGTGCGCCGACGGAACCCCCAATCCCTACAAAGGGAAACACAAGCAGCAACACTAACCTTCTGCTCCTCCCTCCTGGAGCTGGGTCCAGGATGGGGGGTAGAAGGAAGAGCCTGCTCGACCCGGTGAGGCATTAACTACCAGAACGCCTCGGATTGTTTCTTCGCCGCCTGAAACCTGTCAACGACTGTACTGACAGCGTCGCCAAACAGGCCAGATGGCAAGACCATGGAGTCCAGCTAAAAAGTTCTTTCTTTATCCCTTATCCATGAAAGTTTGAGCCACAGATGCCTCTCCTTAGCCACCAAAGCAGCCATAGAATGGCCGATAGCATGGGCCGTCTGCTTAGTGGCGTGGAGACTTTGGCTCTGTGGAGCTCTTTATATACGGGGCTTAGACCCTCGCCGGTGTTCTCTGAGCAAGTCAGTCTAGTAAGCCTGTAACACCACTATGGTGTTCAGGGACCAACCAGCCTGACCTACTGCCTCATACGCCATGCCCACTAAAGACGATGTAACTCTGCATGGCTCTGAGGGCAAGGCTGGCCTCTTTAAAGATGAAGCCGATGTGGGAGAGAGATAGCCCCCTAAGCGTGTCTTCTACCCGAGGTTCAGGTTTATACCCGTGTTCAGTGAACCCAACAATAGTCAAATAATCCAACGTCATGGGTTATAAACATGGAAGGAATTATTTTAAAGTAGCCACCGCACGAGTGAAGATCTCTAGCAGTTCCTTGTAGGTTTTAGAGGAAGGTGACAGCTGTCTGCAGGTCGCACTCGACTCATAACCTCCCTATATGTCTAGTTCCTTAGTTCCTCGAAACTAAACCCCCTGAGAGCAGGTCCATATCTAGGGTTGTGGAAGAGATTGTAGAGCGAGCTTCCGACTCTTGGGTTGGACCCTTGGAGACTGTAGATAAAGCGTGAGAAAGGACAGCACCCGTTTCATGCTCTTCTAACAACTCCATCTGTGAGCCCCATGATTGAAGTCGATGCACTGCCTCAGCAGTATATATGCAGATATAAAATTCCTTACATCGTCAAAGAGGGCGAGGTGGGAGCGGAGCTTCCTCAATGTAAAATGCCCACTTCGTGCTCCGCTCGAAGACAGAGAATACATAACTCGTGTCCGTTGTCTCCAGTGATAGAGCGGGGGCCCGGCTAAACACATCTCACAAACTTAGAGAAGCTAAACCCATCTCACAAAATTAGAGAAGTTTTTTTTTTTTTTTTTTTTTTAAAGACAAACAGTTTTGCATACACAGTGACAGATAAAGCTTCTGAAGACAAGAAGCTGGTGATGCTCTCGCACAGGTGTTTTTATTGAATTCATTACTCAAGTCGTTGCATCACCTGACTTCATTCTAGGCCAATAGCTTGGCATGTACTACACGAGACTCAGACACCGGCTCACACTGAAGGTGTTCCCATTGCATCAACACAATGACACAGAGTTAATTTTCCCTCGAAAGGGAACTTTATTTGTGGCCACATGTTTGTGGAATTCCCACTTATTTACATCAATTACATTTCAATACAGCTAAATCTCACATTTGATATGGCCGATGGTACTTAACCCTCTGGAGTCTGAGCGGTTTTTTGGGCCCTGGGGGTGTTCTGACATGCTCTGACATTTGTGCTTTTTTCAGTTGCTTATAAACATATTAATGGCAAAGGTGTAAATTCACTCTATATAGCACAAACAGGACTACAATAATATGTGAGCCACATGTATGTACATGTTTTCATTTTTGAGAGAATAATGTTTATGAGTGGTTATCGAAAAAACTAAAAATTAAAGTTTTTGAAATAAGGCCACAAAACACATACTAAATATGTGGCAATAAGACTTTTGACTAATGGATGTCGTCGCCTATAGTTTTTTCTTCAAAATTATGTGAAAATAGTCTTGCTTTATCGTACACATAAAACCATACATTGATTTAAATTGATGTAAAACAGGTTTTGCTTGGAAAGCCAATATGCGAGGGGGCGTGAACGAGGAGTGGTATACACCTTAGAATACACCCACTCTGCATAATGATGAGCCATTCACTCAGGTGTGACACTGACTGAGCCACAATGCAAGGACAAAAGATATATTTAGAAGAAGACTTATATTGACCATTTAAGATTTTGCTTACATCTATCTTGTAAATATGTTTAGCTATTTTATTAAAAAGGTTACAATTACAACAATAATTACAATTTCAACAATATTTCAAGTGTACTCTTTCTTTGTAAAAAAAAAAGATTATAGGCCTACATTTTATCTATGTATTCATTAGTTTGAATATAGTCAACATTGGAACAGCTAACATCTTAATTGATGACTTTATTTTTGACAAAAACAGATATAGAAATTGCTAAACAAAAGCTTATTTGACGTGGCAGTATATTCTACAGTAAAAACTGTACCCAAATCTACTAAACAAAATGTTGTCTTTCATATTTCGTCTGACTGTAACGTTGTTTTCATGAAATATTAGGGCATATTGTTAATTTGCAGTTTAATACGTTGCTTATACAAATAGCCTAAATTTTATTTCAACATTCAGTCGATGTTTACTTATCTCAGTATAGCAATACAGTTTGCTAAAACATCATCATTCATTCACACACGCAATTTAAATTTAACTTCTGGCAAAGATGAAGTTGACGATAGGCTATTGACTCGCGATCTTCGCAGTAGGCTAGTGAACGCACCGGAGAAATGCACATTTATTAGGCTACATAGTTTTTTGTTTTGGATGGTTTTGTTTAGAACCAGCTTTCTGTAAATATATTTCAAATTTTTTAGACATGTGAGGCGAGTAGGCTACGGTCTGGTTAATAATGATCTCCAGTTCAAGCACCTTATGTTGTGATTGCTAGCCTATATTTACTTTAAATCCAGGAAATTTGTTAATGAAAAAATTATTAAAATTAACCCCCTGAGGTCTACGGTATCGCCGGCGATACCAGCTCGCTTTTTTTTTATCAATGTAAAAGAAACTCATAAATACTCTGTTGACTTTGATTTTCCACAGGAGTTTCATACATCAATCGATTCTGTTAAATGTCTATTATTTTTGTGTATACTCACAATAAAAACAAAGAGTTGTGCTTTTTGCCAAATAAAGAAAAATAAACAAGAAGCGAGTTCTGCCCTCTCTCTGCCAGTGAAGTCCATTCTGAAACGCGTCCGAAAATGAACAATAACTCAGCGAATACTCAGTCAAACAGGCATACAGACACACAGGCATGAAGCTTGAAATCTCTTCTTTTAAATGAAGTAATTTATATAAAAAACAAATATTATCAGCTTCTGTAATCTGTATAAAAAGAGAGCGACCCCAGTCGAGCTGATTACGAGCCATTCAAAAGTAATTTGACCACGCCCCGGAGAGCGCAGGCTATTCAAACGCAAATTCTGAGAACCATTTCAGTCTGTGAAACGCCCCCACATCAGCTGTAAACAAAGAGGCATAATATAGCCTACCTTATGGAGAAAATTTTCCGTGCTGATATGAGGAGCACATCCCGCTGAGGAGTGAGGTAGGCTAAGTTATCCTTTCTCAAGTGTTAATGTGGAATAACGTTATGGAATAAAGTTGTAGGCTTATGTAAACAAAAAGATGAATCGCGTTTCTATAATATGAATCGCGTTTCTGTGAATGAATGAAGGGTACATATTTGTAAAGAGTGTTTAGCCTAAATATGAATCGCGCGTCTGTGTGTGAAAGAATAAACTGCTTTTACAGTTACAGTTACTGCGTTACAGTCAGGCGAAGTATGAAAGAAAACATTTTGTTGACTAGATTTGGGTACAGTTTTTACAGTAGAATATACTGTCACATCAAATAAGCTTTTCTGCTCATATATATAAAATACTATTTTGTCAAAAATAAAGTCATAGACTAAGATGTTCCAATGTTGGCTATATTCAAACTAATGAATACATATGATAAAATGTAGGCCTATAATCTTTTTTTTTTTTTTTTACAAAGAAAGAGTACTTTTTTGCAGAAATATTGCTGAAATTGTAATTATTGTTGTAATTGTAACCTTTTTAATAAAATAGCAAAACATATTTACAAGATAGATGTAAGCAAAATCTTAAATGATCAATATAAGTCTTCTTCTAAATATATATTTTGTCCTTGCATTGTGGCTCAGTCACTGTGTCACACCTGAGTGAATGGCTCATCATTATGCAGAGTGGGTGGGACATTGTATTCTAAGGTGTAAACCACTCCTCGTTCACGCCCCCCTCGCATATTGGCTTTCCAAGCAAAACCTGTTTTACATCAATTTAAATCAATGTATAGTTTTATGTGAACGATAAAGCAAGACTATTTTCACATAATTTGGAAGAAAAAACTAAAGGCGACAACATCCATTAGTCAAAAGTCTTATTGACACATATTTATTATGAGTTTTGTGGTCATATTTCAGCAACTTTCATTTTTATTTTTTTCAATAACCACGCATAAACATTATTCTCTTAAAAATTAAAAAATATACATGCATGGTGATCACATATTTTGGTAGCCCTGTTTGTGCTATATAGAGTGAATTTACACATTTGCCATTAACATGTTTATAAATAACTGAAAAAAGCACAAATGTCAGAGCATGTCAGAACATCTCAAGGGCCCCAAAAACAGCTTGGTCCCCAGAGGGTTAAAGTGTTTCTGTATGGTGTGTGTTGTGTGTCACCGTTGTGTTGAAGAGTAGAGCCTGAGCTTCAGTCCAGGATGAGCAGAAAAACACAGATGAAATGCTGCATGTTGCTTTATTTAACTGACAGTAACTGTGTAGTTGCTGATGCAGTGACGTATAGTCACAACAAATCATGCATATAATTAACTGCGTGTTTTTCAGTAAAAAAGAAAACTGTAACAAAGAAATAAAGTTCGACTGTTTTAACATAAATCTTGTCTAATGAAATATTCCTGTACATACATGTAAATAAATATTATAACTATTTGTAGTCTTTTCTTTTCAAACAGTATTGTAACATTAACTTATTAACATAAAAATGAATTTTGTACTTACGACATTGCCTCTAGTGCTAACAACAAATGGATTACATGTGCTCACATTCTGTCAGCTTCCTTACTTCTGTACAGGAAATAACCTCGAACCCCAAACTCCAGGTCTACATCATATCAAAATAAAAGTCTCTATCAAATTAAAAGTCCCTAACATTTTGCCTTAATGGCAACACACTCCCCACCTGACATCTGTGAGGTCACTACACAAACAAGTTATGTATTAACTAAACAGATGAACATCACTCTCTACTCAGAAGCAAAACAAGTTCTGTCACTGATCTAAGGTACTTTTTTGAATGTCCTTGATCATTGGTCTTCAATTCCACCTTACGGACTTTCCCGTCTTTTCCAGGAATAGCCTTTGTGACTATCGCCATAGGCCAGCTGTTGCGGACAACTTGGTTGTCCTTGAGGAGGACTACATCTCCTTCTTGCAGATTTTGGTGAGATTTGGTCCATTTCTTCCGGCCTTTGTAAGGTTGACAAGTACACTTGTCTACAACGGCGCCAGAACATGTTGGACAAGGCTTGTACTTGTCTCCACTGCTTGGTTAGGAGGTCTCTGTCCGTAAAGTCTCCTGGAGGAGGTGGAGTGCCGACTTTCTGAGTTAATAGATGGTGTGAGAATGAATGGATCCTCTGGATCATTTGAAACTGGAACCACAGGCCTTGCATTCATAATTGCTGCCACCTCTGCCATTAGGGAGCCTTTTACCTCCCAAGATCCAGAGTCCTGCAGCTCTCACAGCGCCTTCTGTTAAATGGCGACCCTGATGTTTTACTTGGGTATGATGGTGTCTGATGAACAGTAAGGAAACATGGTTGTCTTTTGGGAGAATTACAGGGTTCTTTTGCTTAATCTCTACGTCTGCGTTTTTCAGACGGCCACCAATGCAGATGAGGTCATTCTGCAAGATAGGGTTGAGACGACGTAGACAGCTGTTTAGAGGAATTGGCTTGTCTCTTTCTAGAGCTTCAAATTCCTTTCCAAATGCTTTCCTCTGACCGGCTCTAATGATGACTTCTCTGGCTTGGGAAGGCTCATCCGGAGAGCGAGGCAGCTCACATGTATGCCATCCCCTACACTTGTCCATGATGTTAGGGGACTTAAGATCTTGCAATGTGAATTAAGAGTGCCACAGCTCGCTGGAGTGTGTCAAAGGTGGAGAACCTCTCAAAACGCTCTATGCTGAGACCTTTCTCGTGCAGCTGGGTGGCATAACTCTTCACATCTGGACGAATCTCTGCATCCAATTCTGGTGAGACTAAGCTGAATGACTGAATGGGCTCTGGTTGAATGGAAGGCTTACGCAAAAAGGTAGGTCCGCTGAACCACATTGTTTGTGTGAGACGTGATGCTGGAACAGACCTTGACGCAATATCAGCCGGATTGTCCTCTGTGCGTACGTAGTGCCACTGATCAGGATTTGTGGTCTGGCGAATACGCTGAACTCGATTGTGGACATATACATAAAACCGTCTGGATTGGTTATGAATGTATCCAAGGACCACTCTGCTATCCGTGTAGAATTTAATGGAATCTAACTTCAAGTCCAGTTCTTCCTGAATCAGTTTGGCCAATTCCACAGCACACAGCTCAAGTCTCGGTATGGTTGGCTCTGATTGAGGAGCAAGTTTAGACTTTCCCATGACAAATCCAATGTCAACAATGCCTTCTTGGATGGTCTTCAAATAGGCTACAGCCCCAATGCCATTGTAGAAGCATCACAGAACACACAGAGTTCCATCTGTTCGGCCATGGTTAGAGAGATGCCTGTGTACATCCTTGATATATGGAAGTGCTTCAACTCTTGAAGTGAGTTTCGCCAAGCCTCCCACTTGCCTAGTTTATCTTCAGGTAATGGAGTGTCCCACTCGGAAGCCTCAGAATTCAGCTCTCTGAGAAAGGCTCTTCCTTGGATTATGACCGGAGCCAAAAAACCCAAGGGATCAAAAACACTGTTCACCATTGAGAGAACTCCTCGGCGGGTAAACGGTTTTACGTCAGTTGACACAGAGAAGGTGAATGTGTCCCTAGCTACCTCCCACAGGAGGCCTAAGCTGCGTTGGATGTGCGACTCCTTCCCACAGAGGTCTACCTCTTTTCCAGCTGCCACACAGTCCTCACTTGAAGGCTCCCAAGACAGCCGGATTATTCGATGCAAACTTGTGGAGCCTGAGGTTGGATTCAGCCAATGAAGCCTGAGTCCTACGCAGCAAGTCAATGGCTTCAGCATCAGTAGGGACAGAACAAAGACCATCATCAACATAAAAGTGGCGCTCGACAAAGTTGACGGTGTCTTGTCCATATCTTTGCGCACCCTTTCTGACAACTCTTCTAAGCCCATAAATTGCCACTGCTGGAGACGGGCTGTTCCCAAACACATGGACCTTCATCCTGTAGTCTACGACTTCACTTGCCACATTGTTTTTGAAACATAAAAATCTCAAATAGTTCCTGTTTTTTTCTTCTACGAGGAAGCAGTAAAACATCTGCTGTATGTCTGCCATAACAGCCACCTTTTCCTTTCGGAACTGCATGAGTACTCCCAGAAGGGAGTTGTTAAGATCAGGGCCAGTCAAGAGCACATTATTTAAGGAGATTCCGGAGTGTTGGGCGCTCGAATCAAACACCACCCTGATTTGACCTGGTTTTTGTGGGTGAAACACTGCAAAGCTTGGTAAGTACCAACACTCTTCATCTTCCCTTAGTTCTGGAGCCACCTCAGCATGATCATTTTCCAGCAGTTTGCCCATGAATGCCACATATTGCTGTTCCATCTCTGGCTTTCTCCTCAAGTTGCGTCGAAGTGATTCAAAACGTTTGAGTGCTTGGCTGCGGTTGTTAGGCAAACATTCTCTAGGCTGTCTGAACGGTAGTGGAGCGACCCAACTGTGTGAATCATTTCTGTAGACTTCTTTGTCCATTATGTTCAAGAAAGTCTCATCCTCAATTGATGGTGCCAGCTTGTTGTCCTGTTTGGTGCGATCGAATACATTTTTACCCAGCCTGTCTTCTTTAGCCCTGCTGGGCCCTAAGACACTCTTCCTGGGCTCTTTGCCATGAAGCTTATCCCTGACATGCATAACACTTGTGCTTGGTTGGAGGAGCGAGGGCCATTGACAATCAAGCACTGTTGTCCTGTAAATGTGCATTTGGCTTGTGCGCATTCCCTAGGCAGACCTCTCCAACCACTACCCAACCTAGGTCAAGACATTGAGCAAAAGGGGCGTTGGGAGGGCCATTTACTTGTTCCCTTACCTTGTGCACTCTAATTATATCTCTACCAAGCAGCAGGAGGATCTCCGCAGTAGGATCCAAATCGGGAATGTGTTCTGCTACCTTGACGAGGTGAGGTTGATGAAGAGCGGCGTTCGGCGTGGGAATTTCAGCCCGGTTGTCAGGTAAGTCGTTACATTCAATAAGCGGGGGAAGAGGGATTGTCACTTTCCCATCAAGTGCTTTGACCATAAAATCTTCAGCCCTTCTGCCAAATGTTTCCTCTGTGCCGGAGCACGTTCTCAGTAAGTAAGGATATGGCTTACTCTGAATGTTGAAAAGGTCAAAGAAACTGGACCTCGCCAATGACCGGTTGCTTTGGTCATCTAAAACAATATATGCCTTGATGGCTTTATCTGGACAGCCCTTGTGATGCACCTTTGCTAGGCATATCTTGGAACATGACCTCCCAACTTTTCCTGCACCACATACTTCAGTGCAGCTTGAGCTGACGACTTCCCTGCTGTCGTTACCCTCTTCTTCCTCCCCGCCATTCTGTGGCGAGGTAACAGGAGCAGTGATCTTTGGTGCAGGGCCCGGATGCATAGCTGAGACATGCTTGGTGCTGTCACACTCAGAACATTTCACTACTGCAGTGCAGTCCTTCGCCACATGACAGTTTGGCTGCCGGTGGAACATAAACATCGTCTAGACCATCCTCTGATAAATTCCCATTTCCTATGTTATTAGCCTGTCGTGGCTCATGTGAAGAAACAGGAACCTGCTGGTATGAAGAGAAGGGATTCTTCGGACTGAAAATGAGAGTGCCATCTGTAGCAGGCTGAAAAGCCTGAGAGCAAGCGCTCGTAGCTTCTCGCTTTGGGGAGCTAGTTGGGCCAAAATGAGTTTGGACGTATTCGCTCGTCCGCTCCATTTTATTTTCTCCTGACGACCTTTTCATCCAACAGAATACACTTCGCAATTGAGTCAGCCGATTCCCAAACGGCTGCTTCAGCTTCAGCAGCCGCTGCTTCACGACACATGGCGAGTTTTTCAAGCTCAGTCTCTCTTTTTACCTTCTCCAACTGTGATTCAGCTTCTTTAGCTGCCTTTTCTATTTTAGCTTTAGTCTCTTTTTCTGCATATTCAGCACGTACTTTAGCAGCTGCTGCTTTAGCCCGTGCACGGATTACTGCACTCCTTGATGACGCAGATGAGTGAGAACTTCCACTTGCTATGGAAGACTTAGCACGTTTTCCTTCCATCTTGCCATGATGTTCAACACTAACTTTTCTCTGTCTTTTCACTGTGTTGTCCTCACTGCAGTGTAGCAACTGTAGCTATACAACCAGCTAACTCTGATGCAAAATGACGACAAGTCGTAGTGAGCGATTTCTTGCTGTTTACTGTGGCTTCAACATCATCTTACATGACAGAGTGAAAACTGTAACAAAGAAATAAAGTTCGACTATTTTAACATAAATCTTGTCTAATGAAAAATACCTGTATTTACATGTAAATAAATATTGTAACTATGTGTAGTCTTTCCTTTTTAAACAGTATTGTAACATTAACTTATTAACATAAAAATGAATTTTGCACTTACGACATTGCCTCTAGTGCTAACAACAAATGGATTACATGTGCTCACATTCTGTCAGCTTCCTTACTTCTGTACAGGAAATAACCTCGAACCCCAAACTCCAGGTCTACATCATATCAAAATAAAAGTCTCTATCAAATTAAAAGTCCCTAACATTTTGCCTTAATGGCAACACAGTCCCTTTTGTACAAAGGGGCTATAGAACATGTTCCTCTACCAGAAATGGACTCAGGGTTTTAGAGTCAATACTTCCTGGTTCCCAAGAAAGATGGGGGGTTGCATCCCTCATCTCTTGTGGCATATCAACTGCCTGGAAATGAGGGCTGTGTTTCTAGCTCTGAATTACTTTTTCACATAATCCGGGGTTACCTTGTTTGGTGCCGATGGACAACACATCGGTAGTCACCTATATAAATCACCAGGGTTGGTGTTCAGGGTGGGTGATTCCGACCAGGAGGAACCTTCTGTCCCAGGTTTGGGGGACAATTTTTCACCACTTTTTTCACCACATTTTTTTTGGGGGAGATTATTTAAGACTGTCTCACAGCTAGACTGACTCCCAATACCCAATACCAATAGGTTTATGTTGCCACTATTTCAGCTTGCCACAACAAAATTGATGGGGGTTCAGTGGGGAAACATGTCCTGGTGTCCCATTTCTTGTGTGGTGCTAGATGGCTGAGGCCTGGCTGCAGACCACAGGTTCCCCCATAGGATCTCTCTATTGTGTTGGAATGGTTGTCAGATGCTCCCTTAGAACCTCTGTGAAGCTTCTGACTCTCAAGGTGGCTTTGCTGATTGCCATTACTTCATTAAAAAAGGGTAGGAGACTTGAAGGCCCTGTCAGTCGCCTCCTCCTGCCCATATTTTGCCCCTGGACTGGTCACGGTGATACTGCACCCAATGCCAGATTACATCCCTAAAATGCCTGCTATTCATGCCTTCTCTTCTCCACCATTGAAATCTCATGAGCAGGAAAGGCTTAAATGGTTAGAAATTAAAATGATCCCATAATAATACTCACACTTAAGCCATCCTAGGTATTTATGACTTTCTTATTTCAGCCAAATACAATCGGAGTTATATTAAAAAATATCCTGGCTCTTCTAAGCTTTATAATGGGAGTGAATCATACCTTTTTGAAGCCTCCCATCAATCCGTTCATCATGAAAGTAATCCATACAGCTCCAGGGGGTTAATAAAGGCCTTCTGAAGTGAAGCGATGCGTTTTTTGTCAGAAAAATATCAATACTTATAATTTTCATAAACTACTGTATAATCACCTATTTTTGGTTTAACTAACCCTTTAATAAGTTACGTCCAGTCAGGGCTCTTAGGGTTTACGTCTACCGCTCAAGCCAGTGGCGTAAATCTGATAAACTTTTTGTCTGTTTCGGGATGCAACCAAGGTTCTGCTGCTTCCAAATAGACCATATCTCACTGTTTCAAATGCGGTCACTTTGGCCTATGAGGCATGAGGGGTCACTTCGCTTTTAGTAGTTATGGGCCATTCTACCCGAAGTATTGCTGCTTCTAAGGCGCTAACAAGAGGGGCATCTTTACGCAATGTTTGTGCTGCGGCAGGCTGCTCCTCCCCGCACACTTTCATCAGGTTTTATAGTGTGAATGTGGAGTGAACCCCAGGGTCTTAGGTCCTCTCGGGGTGAATCCTTTTTGTTCTACAGTGCTTGTGCAATTTTCCACAACCTGTTTGCAGGCATCCTCTCAGTATGGCGGTGTGGGTATTGTCGTTCCCATTGTGTCAATGCCATAACGCAGTGTCGATGTTCCCTCTCTATGGAACGTCTCTGGGTTATGTATATAACCTCCCTGAGAATGGGAATGAGACGCAGCGTCGTGTTGCTATACTTTGAGTACACCTGTGCTGCTTCTTCAGACTGGTGATCATCTGGTGATGCTCTCGTGCAGGTGTTATTAATAGAATTGATTACGCATGTTGTTGCGTCACCTGACTTTTTTTACATCACATTCTCAATACCATTACTTTTTTCCTCCAGCTATGTTGGTGCAGTGCAAAAAAAATATTTCGAACAAGTATATGGCTCATTTTCTGAAAGGGTTTTTTTTTTTTTTTTTTTTTTTTCTACAAATGCATTCAGACAAATAATTGCAATGTGCTAAATTGCAATGTGCCACCTCTAGCTATATTAACAATTCTAATACATTTTAAAATATGCTTGGATATAATTATGTTTCAGAAAGATAATAGGGTTGACAGTTTTAGTATAATTTGACTTTACAAGCCTCATGCTCAGGGTCAAGAGACTAACAAGGTGTTTAATATAATGAGAATTTAATGATGATATTTACAAATATCCAATAGAAAATAGAAAATCATGGGGTAACACTTGGCAATTCAAAGTGCTTACAAAGAAAGGAATTAAAATAGTCAGAAATAAAGCAAAGAAAATTAAAACAGTTATAAAAGGAATTAAAATAGATATATGATACAGTTATAAATGATTTAAAGAGTAAAAAGATGAAAGATGTAAACCGGTGTACCATATTTTTCACAACTCCCAGTTTTGCTTTGAGATTTTCCCATGGTGATTACACTGTGTCTTTGGTGTTCTTTCAGCGCGCCAAAGAAATATATTGGACATCTCTGGTAGACCTTATTTTTTCCTAAAATCGGACAGGAGGAGATCTAGGACTGACTCACGGGGTTACTTTAGAGTTTCCACTAATAATAAGGACTTTGCAAATACTTGTCAACTACCAGTAATCAGAGTATTAGTTTTCTTTCTGCCTAATATCTGATTACACTTTATTTTGATGGTCCCCAACAGACATAGTACCGATTATAAGAAAAATAAGACTATAACAAATTTGCAAGCAAACTTATTCTGCTAACCCTAACCTAACAATTTACTAATACTCTAATGAGAGTTAGTTGACATGTAGTTGCAAATTTATGAGAGTTAATTAACATGTAGATGCAAAGTTACTTATAGTTAGTAGAATGTCAAAACGAGACAAAAAGTGTAAACAATCAGGTAAATAGGACTAATGTTTTGAGATGACAAACAAAATAAATGAAAAAGTGATAAAGAGGAGATTTTAACTTGTCCTTGACAAGTTCACTTCTTAAAAGGATGATGATGTCATTGTGATGTGAAATACTTTATTAGAATTTGATTTGTGGAGTATTCATTACTTTAAAAGGGGGGAAATATGATGATGACAGGAATGACACAAACCCGTGGACACAAATTCAAGACATTTTAATAATACATTAACTAAATTAACTAATATATCAACTAAAATATACAAATATATAAAGGGGCTAAACACAGTACCATTTATTTACGTCCTCATAAAGAAGGAAACATAATTGTAAGTCTGTGAAAGATTGTTTCTTCAATTAATTGGTGAAGAAATCGAAATAATAGGCTATTTAAATCAAGTTTTTATTTTAATTTTCTCAAGACTTTACTTAAGTTCATGTATTATTGTTTTAACTGTTGCCTTTTTAATGCTCTGTGAGCATTTTTTTTTATTTTTGCTTTTTTTATGCCTTTGTGTGCCCTTTTTTTTTTTTTACAATGTGAGATTGACATCAGACCAAATGTGACTTAATCAACAGTAAGGGTCTTATCAAGCCCCCACCTGCTTTCACATTTGACCTGTTAACATGCTTAAATAGGGGGTGTGCATCTAGCCATTGAGGACGACGTCACAGTCAAAATAGAGAATAATCTTGCTCATTGATTTATCGTTCCTGACTAATTCACAGAGGAAAGGAGTGCTAAGTCCTGTCCTGGCGATTTACATTTATTCATTAAGCAGATGCTATTATTCAAAGCGAGTTACAACTGAAGTATACTACAACAAAGTGGCAAAAACATGAGAAGAGCCAGAATGAAAAGTTCCTCACAAAAGTACAAACGATGAATGAGAAACACTGTGACAGAGTATAATTTAATACGAATTATAAGAAATGTGCAGATAAAATTCTGAGATTTTATTAAGAATCTGCACAATCTGGAATTTTGTGTGAGGGAGAACGATTTCACAGCACTGATTTTGCACTGGGTCCACGATCTCCACGAGCAGGACAGAGCATCCTTGGTCCACGAACTCTGAAAGCCCTCTCTGCCTCCGAATCACAGAGGCATCTGGATATCTTAGGGTCCTGAGGAGGAAGGACCCCAATGGCTCCATTATCCGCTGTGAGTCCACTTCTGAAAATGACTCATTAAGATTTTGATCAATCTTATGTTTCTCTATGCGGCACAGTAAGGAAATGCCATCAAGAAATTGCATTTCCCAATGAAATTAGGCGCCCAGTCGGCCCATCCAATCCCATGTGTTTCTTTTGAGACATTAAGATCTGATATGATTTTGGGCTGAAAACCCACTTTTTTTCCCCCTTCTCTAAATGAAGCAATTGAATTTCCTTGATGGTCTCAGAGAGCACTTAGCTTAAGAGAATACACTTCCAAATCAAAAAGCTTTCAATCATCTCAAATCAATTTGGATAGATACGCTCCCTATGAGATAAGTGTAGCATCTTGTTGAATGCAATTGAACGTTTGAGTGGCTTGCGCACACATCGGGCATGTTAGGAAACATTAGGTTTGACTTTCTGCAAGGTCTGCCGATTGCCAGTGACATCTTGGCTGTTTGAGGCACGGATGGCATGTCAAACACGGGATGGGGCAGGAGGAGAGAACGAGTGGAGAGTGGGACAGAGCGCTTTTCATTACCACACTGCCCTGATTGATTACAAATGGACTTGGCAGGCAGGATAGAGGGCTCAATAAGTTACACATTTGAAAATTTAGCAAAAACAAAACAAACAAACAAAAAATTCAAAAATAAAATAAAGTTACTGCATGATAAACTATATTTGAAATATTGGTAATACTGTACAATAAGGTTCCATTTGTTAGCATTAGTTACTACATTAGTTAACATGAACTAAAAAATCATTTAGTAATCTAATTTAGTGTTAATTACATAGTTTACTAATACAATATTTAAATAATGGACCTGATCTAACATGAACTAAAATTGAACTGTTAACTAACATTAACAAAGATGAAAATAAAAACAATACTGTAACAAATGTTTCACTCTTTTTTAGCTAATACATTAACTAATGTTAACTAATGGGACCTTTTAGTGAAGTGTTCCCGAAATATTAAACACAAATGGCTTGTGTTTTTTTATGACATTGAAAGGTTTATGTTCGGACGGGCAAGGCTCAGGTGCCAAAACCTTTTTAGCATATTCAAATGTCTTATTATTGTGCTTACAGCTATTGATGTAAAATACAAATATCACACGAGAGGAAATACTTGCTTTAATGTGGTGGCTGTCAATGTGTAATTGCTCATTTGAGAACATGAGGTAAGAGAATTGTGACATAATTACATTTATATGAATAATTTAGCTCACAGAGGTGTGTAAATATATAAAAACAAGGCCCTAAATAAAGAATGGTTGTTGCTGAGGGCAGTTTTATCTGACAGGTGCCAGACTTGGCATTTATGCACAGGATTGAAGAGCAGGGCAATCCAGGATGATTCAGGCTGAGAGAAGCGTAATACAATTCTCTTGTGCTACTAATAGGAGACAGATCTCCTTTCCATGCCAAAGCATCATATCTCTAATGCTCATGAGGGGGAAACATATGCTAATGGAACCCAATCCCTATTCCCTCGTATTTATGCTATAATGACTTTACATTTGTGCATTAGAATGAAATAAAAAATAAATCCAATGGAAAGGCAAAGCAGCTGAGGCCAGGGCTGGTCTTGACAGCCACGCTAAGAGTGATTTGAAAGGGGAAGAGTTGAGGTGTCATCACTCTTTAGTCTTCGAGCTTGTTTGGTTTATATCAGGCTAGGATTTAAGAACATCAAGTGGTACATATGTAGGCCCTGTCTAGTGTACTTCTAGGTTGTCGACTTCAAGTGTGCAAGATGATAAGTGCGTATACCCGTAATACATTGAGGACTAATGAAGCAATGGAACAAAGAGGATTTAGTGACCAGCTTTTATGTTTTATATATGACACAATACAGATGCAAGAGGAAATAAGACCACACAAAGACCACACTGACGGATCTTCTGTCAGATAACATCTCCAAAATGTTAAATACCCTTTGACTAGTAACCAAAAGTCCAAATCATAGTCTCTGCTGCACCAATTCAACTGATATAAATACTAGTGTAGAACATTGCATAGAAACCGTGTCTATTCCTCGTTTAGTGAGATCAAATAATAAATCTAACGCAGGATCTAGGAAAAATCTAATTGCTATTAAAACAGAAAATGTTGCTATTAGTAAACAAAAACAATTTCTAAAGCTAGGTCTTCTAAACATTAGATCACTCACACCTAAGGCAGTTATTGTAAATGAAATAGTCACAGATAATAGCTTCGATATACTTTGCCTTACTGAAACCTGGCTTAAACCAAATGATTACTTCGGTCTAAATGAGTCTACTCCATCAGGATACTGTTATAAGCATGAGCCCCGTCTGATTGGCCGTGGCGGAGGTGTTGCAACCATTTATAAAGATATTCTAAATGTTACTCAGAAAACGGGTTATAAGTTTATTTCATTTGAAGTACTTGTACTAAATGTTACGCTCTTAGATGTTAGAAAAACATCCCTATTATCTCTAGCCTGGGCTCCCGTATATAGACCGCCAGGGCCTTACACTGATTTCCTAAAAGAGTTTGCAGATTTTCTCTCAGACCTATTAGTCAATGTCGATAAAGCAATAATTGTTGGAGATTTTAACATACACGTAGATAATCCAAATGATGCGTTAGGAGCTGCGTTTACAGATTTATTAAATTAATTTGGGGTCAAGCAAAACGTCACCGGACCAACACATCGTCTTAATCATACACTCGATTTAATTAAATCACATGGAACCGATCCAACCGATATACATATCCTTCCACAAAGTGATGAAGTCACTGATCACTACATGGTAACTTGCATATTACGTACTGCTGTAATATGTCATGCGGCGTCGCGTCATCAACCAGGCAGAACAATCCTCCCATCCACCATAGATAATTTCTCAAATTGCTTATCTAATCTGACTCAGCTGCTGCCTGAACCCAAACAAACAGAGGAACTAGAAGAACTAACTAGCACTATCAGCACCATTCTCTCTAGAACATTGGATGTGGCTGCACCTATTAAATTAAAAAAGGTCAGAGAGAAAAATAAAGCACCATGGTATAACAATAATACGCATGTTTTAAAGAGAGAAACCCGTATTTCAGAGCGTAAATGGCTGCTTTGATACAATCTGTATTGTGAAAAGCGCTATACAAATAAACTTGACTTGACTTGACTTGACAAAGGCACTAAATAGCCAGATATGCATTTGCTTTGTGTGATGCACAGATACTGAACCTTGACACGAACCCTCTACTTTGAATGAATAAATGGTGTTTAATGTTTTTTTTTTTTTTTTTTTTTTTTTTTTTTTTTAAGGGGATATTGTATTTATGAAATAAAAAAAGGGTTTTTATTTTTTTTTTTTTTTTTTATGTTTTTTTTTAGCTTAAGGTGATACTGTAGTTAAAAAAATCTGATTTACTTACCTTCACATTGTTTAAAACCCTTGATACACAAAATAAGATCTTTCTGCCATCTCTAGTTCCTTGGTAACACTTTACAATAAGGTCCCAATAGTTGACGTTAGTTTATGCATTAACAAACATTAACAAAAAATCAGCAATTCATTTATTACAGTTTGTATTAACCTTTGTTAACATTTGTTAACATTTGTTAACTAATGATAACAAATTGAACCTTATTGTAAACTCTAATCAGTTCCTTATTATGCCTCAAAGTGCCAAACGAAATTTTGAATATCCTTCCAAGTTTTGACTAGTGATTTTATTGATAACTAAAACCAAAAAAATAAATCCAATATTAATGAAAACATTTCCGTTAATTGATATAAAGTTTAAATAAAATAAAACATAAATATTAGAAAAAACTTAAAAGAAAAATGTAAAAGAAAAATGTAAAAATGTTGCCCTGGCAACTTACTAAAATAAAAGTTTAAATTTAAGAACTACAAATTGATAAAACTGAAATAAAAATAAAGCTAAACAGATATATTAAAAATATAATAAAAATGACAAATGCGCATAACAAAATAACTAAAACTGAAACCAAAGTTCAAATGCATAACAAAATAACTAAAACTGAATCCAAAGTTCAAATAAAAAAAAAAATCTGCAAATATAAAAACTAATTCTAAACATTACTAAGTACAATAAAAGTATATAAGTAATAGTAAAATAATGTTTGATTTGATGTCACTAATCTGGAAAACATTGGTGATTATGGCGATTATTTTATCTTTATCTTATCTTTAAGATATCTTTATTTTATCTTTATCTTATCTTTATCTCAAAAACTAATAATAAAAAACCCTGTGCACCCTTAATCCCAGAAGTTAGTGAAGTCCAAACAGACTAGATCTTGCCAAATCAAGAAAGTACTTTCCAGTTTTCTGAGCATTGCATTCCATCAGTGAACTCATAAGGGTGGTCCGTGGGTGTGCCATCTGAGTCGAACTACATCACTTACATAGCTCGAAAATATTTGCTTCAGTATCATCTTTCTTACAAACACATGCAAAAAAACAAACAGTCACCTGTGACACTACATACCTGGCTGTCTCTACCAATGACAGTCTGAAAACATCTCCAGCAGGAAGCTCAAGGGGGGCCGGGTAGTATGGGTTTGCAGTGGAGGCTACCAATATGAAATACCACTTCCATAGCACGACAGGAGGTGGAACGTAATTGTGCCTTTTCATACTCTGAAAGTGCATGGCACAGCTTTGGCCCTGCTTCTCTCAATGGATTTTTCATTTGCTGGTATTTGGGCGACAAGGCCACTCAAGATAGATTTTACCTCATCTCTCTAACCATTTGTACAGCATGACTTTGATGAAAGTGCAAAGAAATACCTCTAGCAGTGAAACAGCCACTGTGTTTAGCTAAAGGGGCAGATTGTGAGAGCAAAGTAAACTTTCAGTCTTGTGTTTCTTATAGGGTTTTTTGTATCTTTATTCACTTTTTTGTCCAAGTAGTTCCCATATAAAAGAATACTATATCATATAGCAGAGGTCTTCCACAGGGAGCCGCATCAGGACTGTAGGGGTCATATATAGTTTGATCTCATCATAATATGTGACCCTGGATCACAAAACCAGTCATAAGTCGCATGGGTATATTTGTGGCAAAAGCCAACCGTACATTGTATGGGTCAAAATTATCAATGTTTCTTTTATGCCACAAATTATTAGGATATTAAGTAAAGATTATTTTCCATGAAGATATTTTGTAAATTTCTTACCGTAAATATATAAAACATTTATTTTTGTGAGTGAACGCAGTACATCACGAACGTAAATGGACAATTTTAAAGGCGATTTTCTCAATGTTTCGATTTTTTTGCACCCTCAAATAGTTGTATCTCAGCCAAATAGTGTCATATCAAACCGTCTAACAAACCGTACATAAATGGAAAGCTTATTTATTCTGCTGTCAGATAATTATAAATCTCAATTTGAAAAAAATTAACCCATGTGACTGGTTTTGTGGTCCAGGGTCACATATTACATTAATTAAAACTTAAGAAGCCAAAATTCAGCATTTTTTTTTTTTAAATGTCCCTTCCACATTAAACATTAATTTAGTAAAATGAATAGTACTGTACTTTCAGAAACGTCTTTGTGATGCTAAACTAGGGCACATCCTCAATGATGTTATCTGGGGTCACATGGTGTTTCGGGTCTTTCGAATATCATACACCCTCACCCAGACCCTGGCCTGTGCCTTAGCAGCAACCCACGGATCTGTCCTCTTTAACCAGAGCCACCTGGATGCTTTTTCAGCTGCGTCTGTGGCGGTGTGAATGGCTCTCCTTCATTCCTGCAAAGCGACTGGTCTGCAAAGCCCTGACACCCGACCTCCAAGGGCCGACACTTGGCTCTCCAACCTCCAACAGTTGTTCCTCAATTCCTCATAATTTTTTCTGTTCCATTAGAAGGCCTGCTCCATCCGTTCTTCCCACGGCACGATCAATTCAAGAATCCGAATGCTCTTTGATGAGTCAGACCACAGCACAATAGCACAATAGACCACAGTGCCTTGCTGTCTCATTGCTACTGCTCTGCCCGTTTTCTCCTCATGTTATGTAGTACTGTATGTTAAGTATATGACACTGTACATAACTAATGATTATTTTATTGAATAATAACACTATGGGGAATCCACACTTAAGGTTTACCTGGCAGCCATGGCTGCCTTCCACACACCCTTAATCAGTGGAACTTTGGGGAGACACCACTTGGCCTGCTGCTCATGCCATTGTTCCAACTTGGGACCTGGCTGTGGTTCTAGAAGGGTTATCCCTGAACCCTTCGAACCGAGTCTGTGTCAGAGAAGTTTCTTACATTAAAGGTGGCTTTCTTACTGTCAATAATGTCCCTTAAGAGAGTGGGGGACTTACAAGACCTCTTCGTCTTTCCTTCTGGTTTGGGGTTCACTCCTGGGAGAGTTAAAGCCATTCTCTCCCTGGACTGGGTTATGTGCCCACGGTGCAGACTAATCTGGCTTGGTCTTGTTCTCCAGGCCTTTCATCCTCCACCACATGTGTTGGCACATCGGAGAAGCTACATCTTGTGTGCCTGGTTAGGACTCTGGAGGCCTATGTGCATAGGTCCTCCCCATAGAGAAAGTCTGACCAGCTGTTAGTGTGCTTTGGGTCTCCCAAGAAGGGGTCCCCAAAGTCAGAGCAGACCATCAGCAAATGGATAGCAATCTCTACAGCGTATGAGGCTTGCGGTATGCCTTCACCTCTGCTGATCAGGGCCCACTCTATGGGGGGTGTTGCATCCTCGAAGGCCCTATTGTTGGGGGTTTCCCTCAATGAGGTCTGTGATGCTGCGGGTTAGGCCTCCCCACACATCTTTATGAGATTCTACAGTCTGGGTCTTCCACGCAGGGTTCTGGAGTACTCTCGTCCTGAGCTGTGCCCAGACAGGTTTCACACCAGGGCAGGCATTCGTCACTCTGGCGCAGTGGGCAATTTGTTTCCCAAATTGTTGTCGTTTGACGCAGAGCGAGTTCCCTCAAATGAGAATGTCTCAGGTTACGAATGTAACCATTGTTCCCTGAGAAGGGAATGAGATACTGCGTCCCTAGGCCACGCCTCCTGAATGCCTGAGAGTGGCTTGCTTCAGCCTATCAGAAGCTGACGCTGTTGTGTGCTGGCTTGCAGTTAGCTTCTCTGGTGCGCTGTCACACACTACATCAAGACACAATGACAATCAGGATTGGACTAGTTTCACACATGCTTCAGGCGCTGTCACACTGGAGGTGTTCCCCACAGTGTCGTCATTCAACGCAATGTCTCATTCCCTTGGTTACATACATATATTTAAGGAGCGTTTGGTAGATTTCGGTAGTTCACAAGTATATTCTTACATTAGCGTAATATCAGTTAATGACGTATATGATTGTGAACTGTAAAATATAATATGGGACAAAATACCATCCCATATTGCCTGAAATGTCGTCAGTGTATATATATATATATATTTTTTTTTTTCTTTAACACTGACTGTCTGGCAACCACAGCTGGTGTTGTCACTTTTCTTTCTCTCTATCTAAAGCATGTTTCTGTTATTCAGGCATAAAATACATGCTCTGTCAGTTGGATCTTAAGTGCAGTCCATTTCATTGACTTTTTTTTTCTTCTTTATTTAAAGGGAAATTTGCAAGTCTCAAATGCAGAAACATTTTTCACAATTAGAGGAGTATTATAGAGAATATTAATTAGAAAGTGTGTGGAGGAGACATCGAAGAGAGCCATTGCTCCTCAGATGAAATGCTATTCATATATGTCAGCTTTTATTAACTAAAACTGCAATGGTTTAGTGGCTAAGCTTAAAAAAATCCTACCGCTCTCACATACACATCAGTTTTCCTAGTTTTGGCTTCTCATCACACTGGAAAATGTATTAAAAAGTAATCTTAGATGTAGATAGCACAGTTGATCTGATATGCCCACAATCATGTACAGTAAACATGTCTGTTATAATAATATCATAAATTAGTTTAAAGAGACAAAATAGGGCAAGGTATAACACTGTAGAATAATGTTAAAATATCTTAAATTAAGATATTTTTAAATAAAAAAGCACTATCGAAAAATACTGATAGAGAATAATTTGCCTATATTTATAAAGCATATGAAAATGTGACGTGAACATGTGTCTCTAAAATATGTACAGGGGTGGTGGGTGGTAGCTTATAGCAAATGCAAATTATCTTATTTTCATATATGCATTTAATTGCAATTAATTAAAAATTTAGTATATCATGTGATTTTGTTAATTAGCATGTCATGAAAAATTATTGACACTTTAAATGAATTTCAAAGTTATATAATGTATATTCTTCATTTATAATCAATGAGTAGACAACAAGATGTTTGTCATTTCAAGATCTAAGAGCACTATGGCTTCTGCAGATACTTTCCGCATTTCATTTGTATTCTTACAATGCATAAACCAACTTTACATTTCTTTACAGAATTGTTTAGCTAAGCACTTGCACTTTGATGTTCTTAGTCAAGTAATGACTTTTGAATGTTTCATATTTTTGTTAAAGGGATAGTTCACCTAAAATTTGAAAGGTAAAAGGTTTCACTGAAAGGTTGTTTTGTTTGAAGTAACCTTCCCATATGCAGAGTGCCTAAAATCATATCACAAATTCCAAAAGATTCTATGAAATGGCTTTTAATTCATGTCTGGTCCTTTTAAATAAAGCCAAGCTCAAGTACGGCCTACTTATTGTTGCCAATCAAAGAGACAGTGGGGAAAAAAGTACGGAGGTGAAGGGTGACAGCTTCCTCTTCCCTTAGTAAGCCATAGAAATAAATCTCCTGCTTCTCTGTTTGACTTCTTCATGAGAAAGTGTTGTGCAATAACGCAATTCTGAAAGGAAAAGGCACTTAGGAGGCTGAGAGGTAGATTAGCAATTTGTAAGAGCTATTTATAATCATAAATTGCAGTCAATCAAACCGCCCTTGTCTTTTATAGAAGTATGTTTAAGTTCCAGAGAGGCCGCTTCAGTCTGAAATGCAATATCCTGAAAGAAACAGCTGTTCCAACATACAGATGGGAAATGAATGAGGGAGGTGGGGGTAGGAAAATGAAAGACGGAGAAAGAGAGACATGCACAGATGTGACCTTATCAAAGCGACTTGAGTCTTGTACTTATTGCCCAGGACCGGTTTGAGTGAACTAAACGCAGTGACGTGATTACAGCGGAAGTAAAGGACAGTTCTCTCTCTCCTTTACAAACCCTCCCTCTCCCTTTCTTATGGTCGGCCTGAAGAGGATGGAGATTAGCATATGACATGACAGATTACATTAAATCACATCGTTCCAGTACTTTATGGCATTAGCCTCTTGCCTAGGCAGCTAGACGCATGCAAATGCCCCTCTAAAACCCTCTTATTTAAATCTGCTGAGTGACATGGCACCTTTGATATGATTATTAGTCATCTGACTGACTGGAGTTCACCAGCAGCAGGACACACAAATGTGAAAGGTATGTGTGAGATATTCACATTTTCAACATCGGTTTCTGAAACTGACACGCAGCTGAAAGGTTTTTTAAAACGCCCCCCCGCTGTTTTTTTTTTTTTTTTTTTTTTTACTTTTTTACTTTTTTTTTATCACAAGATTACTATTATAATTAAGGAGGGTGTTTATTTTTACACACATAATTATATATAATTAGGTTATAGTTATTGGTGTTGTCATTAACAGTCAATTAAATAATCCATATATAGTTCATTAATATGACTCTGTATGTAGAGCATGCTTATTTTAATTACATTGTACCAAACGTGTAATGTTAATTGTGACATATTTCATAGTTTTAATTTAGTAATAAATTTAGATAATACATTAATTAAATCACAATCACACATACAATCACACATGACTCAAGCAGGACAACAGCAACGGCAGCAGTAAGAACTATATATATATATATATATATATATACTAAAAATGCATTGTTATGAATATTAATAAACATTTAAAATATAACTTTTCATATTATTATTATTATCATCAACATCACCATTATTGTTCATGAACAATATGCAATTAAAATCTGTTTCCTGTAGTGTCTATCATTGCAACATCATGATTTATAAATGAATTTATATTTTAGCCTCTTTTCTCTAATTATTCAGAATGTCACAGCAGAAGCCCCCTGCCCTTCTGCTGTGTCTTC
This sequence comes from Leuciscus waleckii, assembly GCA_900092035.1. NCBI lineage: Eukaryota > Metazoa > Chordata > Actinopteri > Cypriniformes > Leuciscidae > Leuciscus > Leuciscus waleckii. Next base: position 552,814 of record FLSR01000898.1, on the reverse strand, counting down.
CCCGTGTTCTGTGGTCTTTAATCTTAATTATAAAGCTATCATTACCACATGAACCCGAGGCTGTGGCCGTCCATGCTCAGAATCAATCACGCGATGGGTCTGTTCTGCTGCAGAGCTCCTCTCCCCTTGCTCCCCACTAGAGCTTTTTCATTTATTCTCTTTTCAATTTTCATAATTGCTGTTGTCCTCACACTCGCAAAGAGCACAGCCCATGCCCTTCCTGCTGAAGTTCAGCATTTTGGATATTGAATATTGGTTTCACATACTTCATTGCATCGAATGGATTGGATTTTGCAGGAATAAAAGATGCATCCCCACTGATTTAGGGAGATAAAGTGCTTTTCTTGCAAATACGCCTTGACCAATGAGTCTCTATCCCATCGTGTCTGTTGATGCATGATTTATGGGAGGTTGGGTTTGTTGCGGGACTGATATTCACTATAATGGTACATTTTGTTAAAGCAAATTGCATTATACATTTTAAAAAGAAAAAGTATTACACTAGAACAGAGAGTTATTTAACCAGCCATTATGCCGTTTTATCACTCTGTTTATTTCTTATGTGTACTAGTCATTCTCCAACAGGCTGTTGGCAACCGCTGATGAAATATCCCAACATGTAGAGTAGAGATCCTAACAGGACTTTCACACTCTATTAGATGTGAGAAGGCGTTAGATGAAAAACAGGACAAAAGCTCGCCAAATGCTCATCATGCAGCTGAATTCTCAATAATCAAAGATGCTCGAGCGGAGCTCTCCTGGTCTGTGATTGGGATATGCGAGGCCCTTGCAAGGACTAATTTCTTGAAAGCCTGCTTGCTAACCGAGGCGGTGAAATTTAGGAGCAGTGAAGATGTCAGGACTGCATTAGACCGCCTGATCAAAGGCCTCCAGCAGGCCTTCCTCTGCAGGTCCTCTCATGAATCCGGTCACTCTGCCAACAGACTTGTTTTACCGTTAAGGCAGCTTTATGTTTGAATTTTATGTGCCAATTAATTAGGTGCTTTCTAATATATGTCGAGAGAACTGTAAACTATTTAGAGAGGGGTAAGGAGAGAGCGATCTGTGCTAAAGTTCTTTTGATTTATAACGTTAGTGTTCACGTTCAGTAAGCAGAAGAGACAGCTGAGAGTGCATGGCCGCCACTCCGACCCACTCTGAACCAGGAAGAAAGATTTAAATGTCTTCCTTGAAGTCTAAATATTTAATTTCTTAATAGAGGACATTGCAGCCACATTAATTTTGAAGGAACAGTGTGGACATTAATGAGGCTAACACAGAGTGGCATGCCTTGTGACATTCATTTGATAAAAAAAGAGTAAGGCTCTTTTTTTCTTCATCTTGCTGCACTTTCACCCTTTTCAGATATTAGGCGGTAAAAGACATCACCGTCATTATCTGTCTTCCTCATCCCCCCAATTATTAGATTAAATATTGAAATTCATGTTTCACACTGCTTATGCCACTGATTATAATTACTTTCACTCTAAAGTAACATTTTGTCACATATGCAACGCATAAATTAGTAAAGATAATTTGTTCCTGTTAGTGTAGGGAGGGAATTATAATGTGGTATCAAAAGATTTAACTTTGAATGCATTGAATGCTTCTTGCTAGATTGACGCTCACGTTGGTGACATAAGCCACTCTGTATGTGATTATTGGGCAAATAACCAGGAAAACAACACCTCAGATGGTGTGAGTGGGCTTTGTTTCTTAATATGGCACAACACCTTTACCTCATTTCTCATATCCACTTGATGAGAAATAGTCATAGAAAAAATGCTGTTTAATAAGATCAAGAAAGATTAAATTGGAAAAAGATGCAACCATCAATGGGATCTGTTTATAAGACAGGCATTAATTACTTTGAGTTACAGTTTTGTGAGATATAATGTTAAACTTTTATGAAGTCACTACAGGGAGATATATAATCACAATTAAGAGAAATAATGCAAATGTGCGTTATCGCAAAATGTGCATAACAATGCGACTTTGAGGTCAGAATTTAAATAAATAAAGTCACATTGTGAGATACTGTCAAAAGTAAAAGAAAGTTGCAATTCGAAATATAAAGATTTATAGCCCAATTGTAGGATTTAAAACCACAAAAGAGAGGTATAATTCAAAGGAATAAATTTGTAATTGTGAGATAACATTACTGTCACAGTCCCCTGTTAGTCACCGTCCCATAGACAGTATATAAACTGGACACAGCGACCCCATTGGATTCAACGGAGACAAGTGAAATCAGTTAGAAGCACTAACTTCCTGATGGTCGAGCGTACTGCGCAGACTCAAACTGAGCTTGACGACGTAGATGTGACGTGAGCAACCCGTCTATCTACTAGTAGCTGTGCCAAGAGAAATCTGAATCATTCCCTTCCGAAACTTGCAGAGACGGAGAGTGTGAGTAGGAGGTGTCCATGAGCTAGGAGCAGGAGAAACTTTTGCTAAGTATTCTGATTAATTACTTTGTCATTTTGCCTCCACGTCCCCCCGATTGCCCGCGAGCTTCTCCTCCCTGTCGCCCCTGCATCATCCTCTCTGGCTCACACCTGCACTCACTTTACCATTACACGCACCTGTCAGCGATCATCGTCATTATCACTCACCTTGTTCAGCTGTTGTCACCTTGTCTTCCCTAATTCATCTGTGTATTTAAGTTCCTCTCTGTTACGTGTTCATTGTTGGTTATTGTTTGTGTTATTGTGCACACTGTATCGTATGTTGGCTAGTAATCGTGTTCAGAACAAATCCTCTTATTATTTGTATCATTGTCTTCACCGTCCTTTGGGAACCAATTAAGAGTTACAATTACATTGTAATATATAAAGTAACAAGAGGGAGATACAAAGTTGCAATTACAAGAAGAAAGAGTAACTGAAAGATAATCACAAAATGTAACTGTCACGATGTGACATTAAAAAAATAAAAAAATAAAAATAAAATTACATAACTCACAATTAAAGAAAGTTGCAGATGCAAAATATAAAGCCACATGATGAGCTATAAAGTTTGTAGCGGCTGGACCCAACAACAAAACTAGATGCCAAGGTGACAGTAAACAAACAGCCAAAAGGCAGAACAGCCCAATGTTACCATGGCAGCAAAGGCACACCGTGAGCTGCATTTCCTATTGAAAATTTACTTATTTCCCGTAAAGACAAGTCGTTCTATGAATGAACAAGCATATCTCCAGGGTTTTACTGGTGTGTACATTGTCTTTTGTATTGTATTATACTGTTTTATGCATGCCTTGTTATAGAACTATTATATAATGTAAACTTATTGGTATCATGCTTCATATCTGTCACGTTTATACTGGTCAAATAGCACTACGAAGGAGATATACTCAAATAGTCTTTATTCAGAATACACAAAACAAAGGAATACTACAGAAACTTGACACTATTGTTAACGATACCTGACAATCTAGAACTGAAACACAGGAACCTAAATACAAGGAGCAAACAAAGGAAATAAGATAAACACAGGTGAACTAAATGAGGGAATTAATGAGTAACCATAGTAACAAACCAGAGCGAGAATGAGTTAAGGGAACAAATTATTATTATATGTGACCCTGGATCACAAAAACAGTCTTAAGTCGCACGGGTATATTTGTGGCAATAGCCAACAAAACATTGTATGGGTCAAAATTATCGATTTTTCTTTTTATGCCCAAAATCATCAGGATATTAAGAAAAGATCATGATCCATGAAGATATTTTGTAAATTTCCCACCTTAAATATATATAAAAAAAATATTTTTTGAGTGGATGCAGCACAATCGCCTATAGAAATGGACAACTTTAAAGGCGATTTTCTCAATATTTCGATTTTTCTGCACCCTCAGTTTCCAGATTTTCAAATAGTTGTATCTAGGCCAAATATTGTCATATCCTAACAAACCTAATATCAATGGAAAGATTATGTATTCAGCTTTCAGATGATGTATAAATCTCAATTAAAAAAAAATACACATAAGACTGATTTTGTGGTCCAGGGTCACATATGTGTGAACAAAACGCTGACTTGATCTATTAATTTCTCCAAAAAAACACATTTTTGACAGGACTTGACTTCTGAATTAATGTGCACAACTGCAAACTACGATTTAACACCTGAACGTCTATTCTCACCTTTTATCTCCTGCACATATTTCCTTTTGAAGTCTTTGCCTAAGAAGATAAATGAATCAGAGTAGATCTATAATGCTTATCCCTGTCTGCATGGTTTATTCCTTTAAAATATTAATCCCACATGAAGGAAGCTGTCATAATTTTTTTTTTTAAAGATGGCAGGATAACAATGAACTCTTCCATTACCATTTTTTTTTAAGGTAAAGAATATTTTAAACCACAAATGCAACATAATGTCTTAAGACTGAATGCGAGAGTAAAGTCTCTCGAGAGGGAATCAGAGGTGACGACTAAGCTAGAAACTCTGTCAAGTACATGGGTCAATTGTTAAGCACACAAAACCTCAGGACAAGCAGGCCTTCCCTTTGTCCCTGTAGGGTAGAAATTCAAAGCCTAGCTTTAGCATGTTGGAAAGAGAGCTATAATACTCTTTAAAATATGTAAAGAAGCACATGATTACGTACTTACTTAATGCGAGCTAGTATCAATCCGTGAAAGCCATAAGACGCCCGGGATATTTAGGCTTCTCAGAAGCTTTTTATTTAGTCCCTCCTTCAGTCTTGACACACTTCAGTTCGAATAGAATGAGCCGCTGCTGCTTTTTAGGGTTTATGTGTTTACAACATCTTTTTAGTGCGAATCATCTACAATCATTTTCTATTGTAACACATACTTTTGGATAGCACAGAATCATACAAGCCAAAGTTATTATTTATTATATATGTGTTAATATAAAAAAAAAATTAAAAAATAAATAAAATCAGAGATCACATCTATGCTCATTCTTGTCCATGTGTTAAGAATAATTTGTTTCCAAAAGAAATGCATTGCATTTTAAATCATCATGCACAATGGCATCACATATAAAATACTTAGTAAAATGCTTAAATTGATTAAATAAATAGAAAACTGGTGAAAACAGGAAGGAAGGCTGTCGAGAGGAGAGGTTGGTTGGGCCAATAAGGGGCAACTATCAGGACCGGCTCCATCTCTTCCTGATTTTAGCACCGTAGTGCAAGAAGGCTCACTGGGGAACGCATTTCTGCGGGGGCCCCAGGGCCAGCTGTGGCCAGAGTTTTTTCTGTGTCAAGGGATATCCACTCAGACAGGAGAAAAAACAACTGCCGAAGGGACGAGTCCAGAGGGGCAACAGACGTAGCTGTGCGGCTCCGAAGTGGTCCCAAACAGCTGGCCAGCTGGGGACAGAGTCTCCAATCTATCTGGACCAGAGGCTGTCGTGAGGCTTGTCAGCGGCACAATTGAGCAGACCAGCAGTAATAAGTGGAATGAAGCGACTTTAGAAGCTTCTGACTCCAAGGAGGAGGTGGCGGGCGAGTTGCAATATGCGAGGGGAGCGTAGCTCGACGGTCGCAATGTTGTCTTTTCAGGCCAGTCATGCTCGTTGAGCAGCGGTGTCTCGAAGCAAGGAAACTGTAAGCAACTCGAGGCAACAGATGCCAATGCAGTTGGAGGGCGCCCAGACCTCTGTTACTGCATGCCCTTTATACGTGGCCCCTCAGCCGGTATTAGTGGACACTCGTTCTAGGAGCCATTGGCCCGGAAAACGAAAGGTCTGTTTACGGGCTGAGGGTTTGGCGACAGGCCAGGGTGTTTATCACATGGAGCATCTGCGTCTGCCATATGCCCCAGGAGCCTCTGAAAAAGTTTTAGTGGGACCCTTTCTCACCTCTTGAATAGCACTGAGCTGACACACCTCAATCTGAGAGATGCGCTGGACCGAGACCATCTCCATACTAGAAAAGAGATCCTCAACCCTTGGGCGAGTTTACTCTTTCCCAGTTGACCTGAAGACCCAACTGGCTATGGAGCACTCAAAGGGTAGGACCATGTACTGATACTTCGTACTTTCGAACGCAAGAACACAGGAGGCCAGTGGAGTGGAAGGATAGAGATCTGAAATACATGTCTTTCAGGTCGAACGCTGTAGACCAAGCATGGGGATGGGGTATTTTTGAAAATGCATCTCTGTGTTTAGCAAGTGAACGGAGGCTTTCGAAAAAGGGCCCATTTCAGTTAACACAGATCCAAGATGGTCGTAACCCACCACACATTTAGGGTACAATGAAGTACGGGCTCATGGAAGCCAGACTTCATATCGGCTGGAGGGAGCGGCTTGCTTGCGTCCTTCGCCAATAGGACTGCGACGTACACTCACAGGACAGGAGTACTGCTCAACACCTAGGTGTGATGAATCTCACTCATTTTTAGGAGCCTCTCTGCTCAACACCTTGGTATAATGAATATCACTGAGACTGGGCGGAAGCAGAGGTGGACAAAGTACACAACTTCCTTACTTGAGTGAAAGTACAGATACTACTTGTCAAATGTTACTCCGTTCCAAGTAAAAGTTGTAAAGACTGATTTTTACTTTTCTATATATATACACAGACATTCACAAACACGTGATACAACTATTGTGACCGTCCATTTGGGGGACAGGGAACGATCGCATCCAGAAACGCACGGGTGGAATGGTATCTTGAAAAAGACACAAACGCACCTGTGTTGCTCTTTAAGGAAATGGGACCCATCACCAGTGCAGGAGCACACAGGGGAATGACCGCAGCAACACTGAACAGCGAACTGAAATAGTGAAGCACTAATTTTTCCGCCCTCCAATCAGCCATCAACAAACACAGAATTTTGATGCTGTTAAAACAGCAGTTGAGAGCTCAAAGCTCGAGATCACCGCTACACTCGCGCTGTACAACCACCAGCAACTGGGAGAGTCTTCCTAGAAGAACATGACACACTCGCTCGTTGTTTACAACAATACTCTTCAGAGACATCAAAAACGATTGGCTCCGAAGCAAAAAGCAACTAGTGCGTGCATCCACTTCCGTATTTATACCCGCGCCGCGGGGGCGAAGTGTGTGATGCGAATCACGCATGCCAATTGCATTGCCTCGTTCAATAGTACTCGAAGATGACAGGCTCCCTAGCGTGATCCCATTCAGTCGAACGTCGACTACTTCCAACATAAACGACTGAAAGGGAACTCAAGATAGCTATGACAGTGGTCACCATTTTATCATGGTCTGCACTGACTGAAGAATGAACAAAAAGGTTTTTCTTTATTTTTATAAATTGCATCGTGCAAAAAGTGCCAAGTGCATGCGAGTTAAAAACAAATAGACACCAGCAAGCAAACGTTTCAGCACATTGCTATCTTCAGTCCTTTCTTCAGTGCTGCCTGAAGATCATCTTACCTTGTACTTATCAGCTCGTATGGCTTAAATAGGAAATTCAAAGGAAAGATACATTATGAATCTTTATATATTTGCAAAAAGGTACCAGCCAATTTGCTTATCGACCATTTGCCTTCTTTTAGGTTTACATTGACATCTTTGTTGACTTGAGAAACAATCTTTAATACATACATCACTTTAAAAGGAGTAGGGCTAATGCTAGCTGACCCTTCAGGGGGGTTGTCTTGTTTTGTAGCCTTTCTCTGTCCATTTCGCTGTGCAAGAGATGAGGTCTTTATGTACAAAGAGAAAGAGGCTAAAAGCTCTCAGAGAGGTATAAACATGCTGAATTTTATTTTGTGTTCCAGGGAAAAACAACTTTGCTAAAAAAAAAAAAGGTCTCCTGCTCTCTCAATTTTCCTCCCTAACAGCCATTACAAAACTGGTGCTGGTATGTAGCTGCTAATTTATCCTCTCAATGTATGATATCCTGTCATCTCCTCATTTGTCTCTGAGTGTTTCTAATCAGAGATAATCCTGGTCAAATCCTTTGATTGTGAGTTTGGATGCGATCCATCTCTAAAGAAGCGATTTAATGGGCTTCATTGCACTTGGCATTAAGTCATTTATCTAAAGGAATGACTGGAGATGCTTGTTTTAATAAGAGTGCTCTTCATGAAAACCAAGGAGCCTCGCCATTTAATTATCCAAAGGGGAGGTTTTTCTTAATTCTCAATCAAGCAAATTGCTGCAGATACGAAGAATTTCCCTCAAATTCATTCTTCCCTCACCTTCTTTGGAAAAGTTGGTGTGCCATCTCGTCTTGGATAAAGTCCACCCCCTACAGCTTCAGTACCTCACATTAAAAAATATGTCCTGTATATATATATTATCATTATATATTTTTTTGCATTCTGAAAGTTTCACAACAGGCTGGAGTATTTATTATTACATCACCGGAGAATGATTATGTAAGGGAAGCAGTTTAGGCACTGGCAGTGGCTTTGTGTTGCAAGCCTGCAGACATTCCACAGATGGTAAAGAAAACTAATGGGCACAGAATCACTGCCTCCATTTTTCTCTCTCTCTGTCTGTTGTTTGATCAGTTCTGAACTTAATTCTCCAAGCACGAAAGTTACATTTGTGGAACAGGAATCGATGTGTTTAAACATAAAAATTACAAATAATTTTATGACAGTGTAATCTTCTCTCACATGCTTCCACAGACTTGACTTTAACCGTAAGAAGAAATTTTAAACATCATTATTGCCATTCCTTTGTAGTCAAATTCTCTTAAAATACACAGACGATTTCATTGGCTGAACTATTGCATTAGCTAACCCATTGCATAGCTTCATGTTAATGTAATTCCTTTTGTTTTTAGGGTATATTTTAACTAAAGTTGAAGGCAGAACATGATTTACCAAGTGCAACATGTACCTGGATCAGCATCTTTTTTGGTCCTGGAACAACATTCCAATCAACCAATCAGACACAAATGTACAGTTTATGTCAAGTTTAGGCTTACAACCAGAGTTAGGTGATTCTACATTGGTGTTATTCACCTATCATTTTCCTCTGATTTAAGGGATAACTTATGGGTAGGGTTTAGGGGTGGGGATAGGATTACATCTTCAGAGAGGAATGTTGTTGAACGTGCTTAACTTGGCAAAATGAGGATCTGCAAAGTTTAGGACCCCACTCACTTGAAGCAGGTCAGGACAGGGAAAAGTGACTGACTTGGATAGTGGCCTACACTATTTTACAGTATGTCATGTTTATGTCTTGACATGTCAAGTTGTATACAGTTAAAGTAGATTCAGACATTATGTCTGCATCTGTACAATACTTCCTTTGTCCATGCTAGCACTTCCATTGTTATGCCTCACTACAACCTTCTACAACAAACACAGAATTCTAAGCCACACTCTTAAAATTAAAGTAATATTCAGCCTTCAGCACTTTAAGCTAAACTGACAGCATTTTTTTTTGTACAATATTGATGATGACCACAAAAAAAGGAAATATCTTGTTTACAGTGAGGTACACTACTTAAAAAGTGAATAGGGCCAATCTGTAAACATTAAAATATTCACAAGAAGTAAACAATATGCATGTTAATGATTTTAGAATAGAACATAGTTTACCGTCTCTATATAAACATAAATCAAGTTTTACAACTTTGTCACGACAACTTAATGCTGTTAACCCTAAATGCCAAAAACGACTACAAAATTATGATTTAAATAGCTTTACAGCTTATTAATACACCTATTTTTACAGAAAACATGAATATAAGTGTGTTTTAAAAATGGCAATCTTCACATTTCTGCTTTTAAAAACTTTATATTTGGCCTCATTTGCTTCCATTACAACAGCCTCATTGTAACCTTGAGTTTTGTGGCCACAAATGGTGTCGAATGAACATAACTTGTACTGAACCAATAATATTTCTTTAAAGGTTCTTTAATGTTTATGTGAAGTCACTTTAAAAAAGAACCCTCCTCTATCAAAGAAATATGTTTGGCTGTGAGGATCCCGAGTTATGTGGTTTGTTGGAGCTTAAAACAGCTCTTTATGCAAATCTGTATCCATTTTCTTTAAATTTCCAGATAATTGAGGGATTTACAAAGAACTAGAATATAGAATGTTCTTTGTGGAGCGAAAAAAAAAAAAATATCCTGTGGCATTAGGCTAAACCACCTTTATTTAGTTTACTAACTCTGCAGAGTGGTCATTCAACACTTTGGGGGCATTTTTGGACTTATTTACATATACGATCAAAAAATGCAGGCGTACTGGACTTCTGTGCGTTCAACAAGATGATATCCTGCAGGCATCCGTGCAGACATCATTATTTTTTTTATTAGAGTAAAGCAATATGAAGCAAACAAATCTATAAATATCACATAATTTACTATTCATTTACAGCCATCATTTACTGTTATAAATGATGAATGCACTTTTTTTCTGAATGCAAATAAATGACTATACCTAAATAATACATGTAAAGATAAAAAAATATGTGGAGCTTGAAAACACTGAATATAAATTAGTGAACCATTTTCTCATTTTCATCATTGTTTTTTGTCAGATAATTTACAATACCTTTCCAGTGATAAATTAAAACAGATAGCCTTTTTTTAATGTTTCAAATATATACCTGTTTGCAATTTATACTGTATATTAAACTCAATATGTCCATGTGTACTGCTGGTTCGGATGTCCACCTATCCTGCACCTGTCCACCTAAATCAAATTTCAGCTCATGTTTTGGGAGATGTAATCTGTCACATAACCTTGAAATTGGAGGAGAGGCACCATCAGTCAAAACCTAATGTTTATCAAGAGGCACTTCAGTATGTCTCAACTTAAACTATTTTCGGTCCTCATGTGGTGTAATTGTCAAGGGGTTTTATTTATTATTGTGTTGTATATTGTATTATATCTGTTCGTTTGATTCACTCTGATAATACTATTTGCCTGACAAGTAGAAATATCACTTTATGTTTTGAACTGCCTAGAAATTAAAGTTGAGATATCTGTAATAAATAACACAACATAATTATTTACAGAGCTTGTCATAGCTCTGTCCAGCAATTCCCCTGTTCCTCATGTGATCTTGTCATGTGGATGTTTTGATTGGTTCATTGTATCCATTGCTTTCAGGTGACCTTGGCTGCATTTAAGTCCATTTTCTTATGCCCTTCCCTCGCTAACTTCCCTCCATCTCTTTCACTCGGATGTACTGAACGTCATTGCTTATGTTGCACAAGTGCCCACTACAGCCGGAACCCTGGCCTTGCAATGTGTTTAACTGAAACACGCTAATTACGTTTTTTTTCTTATAGGTTTATGCAATAATAATAACAAAACAATAAACTATAACTAAAAAAACAGTCAGCTTAAGTTAGCTACAATAATTAAATGTGGTTAAATGTCAAAATAACTCTGTGTACGTGGTGGGGGTAAATTAAGCAAGCCTGCTGTGACCAATCGTGTTGAATTGTGGTATATGGATCTGCCTGAAGTGTGTATATTGAGTAGACTCATTCCTCTCTGTCAGAATCAAAGGGGTTGAGGGTCTGTCCAAATAAACTTCCCTCATCCACTTGACGAAGTTGAACACACTTCAAAATGGCGGTGTGGATTCCCAGAGGGGAAGAGCTTTGGTAAGTTTGCGAGTGCATGTCTAAAAGTGGAGTTAAATGCAGCCCTTGTGTATTTATAGCCCTCATTTTCCCATTGTCTTTTGGGTCATATGTAACCAAGTCTGTTAGTCAAGTCCTGTTAAGTTCAAGTCAAGCACTTGCGTTCAACTCTGCTCGCTTCAGTCGACTATACGTTATAGAAATAACAAAGAAAGGTATTTCAAAGCATTCATAGCTGTAAATAAATAACATAATATAAATATTTTCTCAGAGACCCAAGATGCTTTGCATTGCATTTAATATAATAAGCAAACAACTAGATCTGCCATGAGTCATTCAAGCAGTTTATCAGAAATGCACAAGAAAACCTCATGCTTTAAACGAGTACAAAAAAATACTACCACATCCTTCCATCCAAACCCCAACAGGCCTCTTTTTAACCCCCAAATAATACAGAAAGTAAAAATGAAATAAATTCAGATATATGTGGTAGGATTTCAAAACAAATGCAGAGAGAGAAGTGAAAGTAGGCGGGATCATTTAAAGAAAGAGAAGTGCTGTGATTGGCTCCTGTTTGGGATACTTCCTGAATAAACAAAAACAGAGGAGCACAGCTGGGTAGATTTTGGCCCAGAGCTGAACTGTAGAAGAAGCTGTTAAAAGATACTTCTGTGGGATTCCACCATCCTTCACTGTCTGTGTGTGTCCGGGACAGATCGTCTGGATGTAATCTGCCGTGTGAGGGAGAAGGGGACATTTCAGAAGGGAAGAGAGAAAGTGAAACTCTTTGCAGATTTAAAAGTTCTTGGGAGGAGTCACACAGGCAGCAAAAACTTTACTGAGAAAGAATGGAAAAAGGATATGAGATTCTCTCAAATAACACGTATACAAATACTGTCAGTGTTAATATCACAGGTATGTAGTCTTCATTGTTCTTTTTTTTACATTTTTCCCCCTCTGTTATAATGTTTCACTGTCTTTTGGATGGGGGTCTTGATATGAATTTAAGTGAGTACTTTTTGAAACTGGCTACAGATTCAGGCAAAACATCCTGTTCATGTAACTTGCATCATTTGATTCTCTATATAAATATGTGTAGTCACAGCACAGGGGTATCTACCCAAGATGCTTTGCATTGCATTTAATATAATAAGCAAACAACTAGATCTGCCATGAGTCATTCAAGCAGTTTATCAGAAATGCACAAGAAAACCTCATGCTTTAAACGAGTACAAAAAAATACTACCACATCCTTCCATCCAAACCCCAACAGGCCTCTTTTTAACCCCCAAATAATACAGAAAGTAAAAATGAAATAAATTCAGATATATGTGGTAGGATTTCAAAACAAATGCAGAGAGAGAAGTGAAAGTAGGCGGGATCATTTAAAGAAAGAGAAGTGCTGTGATTGGCTCCTGTTTGGGATACTTCCTGAATAAACAAAAACAGAGGAGCACAGCTGGGTAGATTTTGGCCCAGAGCTGAACTGTAGAAGAAGCTGTTAAAAGATACTTCTGTGGGATTCCACCATCCTTCACTGTCTGTGGTGTCCGGGACAGATCGTCTGGATGTAATCTGCCGTGTGAGGGAGAAGGGGACATTTCAGAAGGGAAGAGAGAAAGTGAAACTCTTTGCAGATTTAAAAGTTCTTGGGAGGAGTCACACAGGCAGCAAAAACTTTACTGAGAAAGAATGGAAAAAGGATATGAGATTCTCTCAAATACACGTATACAAATACTGTCAGTGTTAATATCACAGGTATGTAGTCTTCATCGTTCTTTTTTTTACATTTTACCCCCTCTGTTATAATGTTTCACTGTCTTTTGGATGGGGGTCTTGATATGAATTTAAGTGAGTACTTTTTGAAACTGGCTACAGATTCAGGCAAAACATCCTGTTCATGTAACTTGCATCATTTGATTTTCTATATAAATATGTGTAGTCAAAGCACAGGGGTATCTGCAGGAAATGCAATGACCTCACTGCTAAACAAATGTAAATGCAAACGTACATCGTGTGAACAAGCATGGGGTGTGATTCAGCAAACTCAGCACATTCTTGTGCTTTGTGATGCCTGTCCTCTCATTTTCAAGGGCATGATGAGACCACCACTCCAGTGTTGTTAACTCAAATTAAAAGTATAGATATTAGGTAAAAACTTAAACTTAAACTAAAAAAAAAAAAAAAAGTTTACACTGAAGTGCTAAAATTGCTACAAAAATAAATTAAAGCTGAATAAAAATATTAAACTACTAAAATTAAATTGAAAATATAAAAGCTAATTCAAAATATTTATAAATACTATAATAGTATGTATGTATAATATGTATAAATGATAATAAAATAGCAATACACCATTCACAATGTAATCCCTTCATCAGGGTATCCTTACAACACAATTCATTTGGTGACAAAATTAAAAAAAATAGGATTTCCATCTGCTAATGTGAGCCATGCTCTTGGTAGTAAACTGTCTGATTATATTTGTATTTATTATTTTTTGTAATAAGTGTAATATTTACAAATGGTGAAAGCATTATATAAAAAAACAAACTAGGTGAAGTAGAAAGGTGGTCTTGGCACCAGCCGAAACTACAAAACCAAATTAATATGTGTAATAAGCTATATCCTCACATGCTCAAAAATCACAGCTTTGGGGTGTGAAATATGATGAAATTTCGAAATTCATGAATATCATTAATGTTAATGCTCAGACTGATTGCGCTAGCTTATCTAAACCTGCTATCCATAGCTAGTGAAAACCATATCAATCGCAAATCAAATCAATTCTCTAATTATTAGCTTGACTGCTAAACATAGTAATGAAAGCCTTAATTAAAAGAAACATCGAAAGAGGGGAAATTACAGATGCATTCATTAATAGATTCTTTATCATTTTGTCCATTTAATCATCTTCTGTATTTGAGAGCGGTTATTTGATTCCTCTCATTTAAATACTGTAATAACTCGTTTTCTTTTAAGGTGAAGTAAACTAGTTGGGACTTTTGAAATCCTGTAGGAGTGAAAGCAATGTTTTCCACACGTCACATTTGACCGGACTGTGACGCAAAACAATGCTTTTAATATTAGTCATGCAAAACTGTCTATTTGAGCAACAACATCCCTTTTGAGACTTTACATTCTCTTTTCCTTGGAGTCAAATATTTTATTGTTTGCAAATATCTTTTGTGCTCTGACTCAGAGCTTCCTGAAATAATACCCTGAGACACTGAGACTATCACTGGACAATCCACCATTTTTGTTACAATGTGCTTCCTCTGTAGGTTGTTTCCTACTGAAAGCATAACTGGAAATTGGCAAAGTGTTGTCAACATTTTGAAACTCGCGTTGTTCTTGATCCATCACTCCGTGGTTTTAATCTCCATGATTTGGAACAAATTAACAGGATTGCACAATCGACGTTGCCTGCTGACGCAGGGGAGAAAAATTTGCCTTGTAAAGTGAAAGCTCAAATATTTTCTAATAAAGTCAGTTATTGTGGTACGAACATTCTGTCTGACCCAATGTGTCGCTGTCTGGTGTCACTACTGATAATTGAAAATAGTAGGCCTTTGAAAAGTGTACATTCACTTCTAAGGTGTATAAAAAAGAGCATTTTTCAGAGGCGTATTTTGTGTCAGTACAGAGAGGGAATTTTGACGGAGATGCCACATTTTTAGACGCAAGATGAATGTAGCCATATGGTGGAGGTCCGGACCCATGTTTGGGTGGTTCTGCTGGCCATGGTGTTTTTTCCTTTTTGTGCTTTTTGCCTCCTGTTCTCGCCAGATGGCTGTCACACAAGCCATTCCTCACCCGCAGTTGCCTAATTTGCCATTATTCTTTTTCTAATGGGGCCATTAACAACATCACTGATAATTGAATCGAAAGTTTCCCTCGATTGGGCCATTTTGGGGGCTTAATGCACATCTGAGACTGTCCTTGCAAGTTCCAGTCTTAAGCTGCTTCCGTTCGATTTGTCCAAATCAATAACACAAACGATTATAGATTGTTGGGCTATACTGGTATTCAGTCAGTTTACATATTTGAAAGAATTAAAATAATGTATAACATCAGACAATGAAATTGCCTAATTGTGAATTATTTTATTTTTTTCTGTATCTCAACTTAATCCTAGGGAATATGATATCAATATGACATTATTGTGGACCTGTTAATCATTTAAAAACTTCAAAATCAAAATAATTATAATATGCCAATTACAATTTCAAATGAACTGCAATATTTACCCAAAATAGGGTCAATGTGTCAAGATAGTAAAGATAGTTTGATTGATGATTCATACAAAAAAAATATGATTAAATTTAAAATTAATTCATAGTTTTTTATAGTTATCACCGAAAATTAACAGGTTAAACTGATACTTTATACGTATATAACTGTAATAGATCTAGCCTTACATTTAATGTAATTTTATAGTAAAATACTGTTAAATTGAACGTTTTTGGATGTGAAAAGCAGTAAATTGACTTTCCCAGAATTCCCCGCGTGATCCTTCACATTTGTTGTATTTTCATTTAAATAACTGTTTCTTCTTAGTTATTTCTAATGAGTTCATGCATTGTGTGACATTTTGTGAAATGTGTGTACCATGATGGTGTGTAGTATTTGTGTGAATGATAATGTGTATTAATCTGCTGGTCGGTAAACATGGCGAATACAATATATAGTATTTAATAAACTGACAATCAGGAAAATATAGGAACAGGAATGAGAAACAATAACCAAAAATACCACTTTAATACAAGACAAAACCCAGAGGAGAAATAAGGGCTTAAAGAGATAGATAAAATTTCTGTCACCATGTTCTCATCCTCATGTTGTTCCAAACCTGTATGAGTTTCTTTCCTCTGTTGAACACAAACGATGATATTTTAAAGAATGTTGGAAACCAGACAGTTGACTGTAGCCATTGACTTCCATAGTATTTTTTTTTTCTTTCCTACTTTAAAAGTCAAATCAACTGTCTGGTCTCCAACATTCTTCAAAATATCTTCTTTTGTGTTACAAAACGAAAGTAAAAGACAGCAGCCCCTCACGGACGACTGCTGTCACATATAATAAAACAAACAAAACACAAGTCCAGGCCTGTCCTCTCTCGATCTTCACTGTCATCGCTCCTCTGTGAGAGATACAAGACTGGTGTGTTGCACTGGTGTCGCTCATTATTAACTCCCTTGGTCAAAATCACGGGGATGAGGGCCTATCCACACAAACTTCCACTTGACAAGATAGCGTTCCACTCCACTTTTAGACAGGCACTCGCAAACTTCCCTAAGCACTTCCCTTCAGGGGAATCCGTGCCGCTATTTTGAAGTGCGTTCCACTTCGGAAGTGGACAAGGGATGTTTATATGGACAGAACCTTGTCCCCTCGATTTTGACAGAGGGAGCGAGTCAGATAGCAGCTCTATATCCCACAATTCAAATTAATTGTGATGTCACATCAGATCACGCTTAACTGAAGTGTATGATATATTAATTATTTTGAGCATTAATCGCATAATAGTGCATGATATATTAATTATTTTGAGATGTAATCACATAATACTTGTAGCTACCTTATCAGTAGCTACCTACAGTCAAAGTTTATACTATTGTTGCAATGACGCACATCCGAGTGAACGAGACGGAGGGAAGTTTGCGAGTTAACACCATTATTCTGGTTTATTTAAGTTAGTGGGAATGCTGTCTTTGTTGTGGAGGTATACAACATTTGCCACCCAGCCTTTAAGGGTATACAAATTTGGAGTGGAATGCAGCCAAAGAACTCGCTTAAAAATGGTGGCAGAGATTCCCCCCAGGGGAAGTGCTTAGGGAAGTTTGCAAGTATCTAAAAGCGCAGTGGAACGCACCCCGGTCCACTTACAATGACAGGGTACACAGGCAAACAGGAACTGGGAAAACAGAACCAAAATACAATTAAACTAAACAGAACAGAACAGAACATACGTTACACACTGTGCACCTTTTATATATTAGTATTACCTTCTCCGCTTGTGGGAAAGCTGCTTGTGATGATCTTTGATTCATCATGTGACTTTCTCATCACCACCTGTTTTTGGTGGTTTTCAGTATATTACAAAGGTACAAAACAGATATTAGTGGTAACATTTTACTGTAAATTTAAGTTAAATCTGTAAATCCTGTGCAAAAAAGGGAATCCAGCAACTTTGTGGTAAGGGGATCTTTAATAAATTCTAAACATTACGAATGCGTTTGAGCTTGCGAGCCTTCTTTAGGGTACACAACAGACAAAATGCATGAACATTTTAAGAAAGCATCTCCATACTGATTTACTCATACAAAGAAAATGAACAACAGCTAAGCTCCATTCAAGACATCACTGTTTGCTTCCACGCACCTTGTGAGCTGGTAAAGTCGCTCCAGATCCTACCTTACTAAAATCAGTTTTTTTCTGTAAATTTCTGGCAACCACAGCAGTCAGTT